>WWET01002779.1:156112-166647 GCA_011038615.1 Limnodynastes dumerilii | reverse complement strand
ACAAAAATACAAAAGAGAAAAATGAAGACACGACAGGACTGCCGATTTCCAGGTCCCGGTATAAATACACTGTGCATGCAGTGTTTTTCATGCCGGGACATGAAATTTTCTGTGCACATGCATACTTTATATGAATGAGAAGTCCTGTCTGTCTGTCTATCTATCTATCTATCTATCTATCTATCTATCTATCTATCTATCTATCTATCTATCAGAAGATAATTTTGGTACCTGTATACAACATGTACACAGGTTCCAGGAACCGCATAGCAACAATAAATGACCTTTATCAATAAAACAAAAAAACAGTGCCCCCTAAAGAAGAAGAAAAATAACTGCCGCTCTATGAATTGAAAAATAATTTATCATAGATCAATATTAACCGGGGGTTGCTACCGCACTGGTCAATGTAAATATATATGGCACACAACTAAGAAGAAAGGATGGTAGACCAGTTTATGGTCTGTCTATCTATCTATCTATCTATCTATCTATCTATCTATCTATCTATCTATCTATCTATCTAAACCATGTCTATATTTACAGTATAGTAGCACAATTTTCGTACTAAAACTTACATAATATGTTGTATAGTTGTCATTTTTTTCTTAAGTTGGACATGAAAACATACACTTGACTTTTCTCAGTATAGAGGAATATTTAATAAAAGATACTTCAGACATAGCAATAAAAACAAAGTACCAATAAAAACATTTGCAAAGAATTCCTAAGATAACAGGAGTGGATGCCAGCAACTCGTACCTAATAGACACAGATGGTAAAGGTGAGCGAAGGATGAAAAGGGATCCCAAAAGACGCCGCCGCTGGACTAAAGAGCTGCACGTGTTCCTCGATCCTCCACACTGACGTGTTTCGGCCGGGAAACTCGGGCCTTTCTCAAGGTAGAATGGTACTACATTAAACTATAGGTTTAAAATACCTTCCCTATTTTCTCATAGGGTAAAAGATTTAAAGGGAACTGTACTAAACAAAACTCGGTATTTAAACCACATGGTAATCAGGTAAAAGATACAAAATATAAATCAATCAATTATCAAAACATAATATGCATAAAAATAAATACATAAATAAATACATAAGAAGTGATTTCTTCAGAGTCCATATACCCTTTAAGTGGCGCCCATAAAACGACCATTTAGGAACAAGGAAACCTAGATATATTAACAAATATAAGTATCTATAAATAACAATAAAATAAAATACATGAACATATAATAAAATACATAAGATGGATAGAAATTAAACATACAGAAAAGCGGCATAAAATGCCCATTATGCACATGAAAAAACGTATATCACAATTATCTTAAAGGTACGCCTGATGTTAGTTCATTATACACGGTCATTCAACATGAAAAAGGTATTTCAGCTGTCAATTCCTTTCTTCTTAACTCTGATTTAGATAGTAATTTAATCCAGTTCTTAATTGAAGAAATAAAATGTATCCTCAATAACAATTATTTCTATTTAGAATTTAAGTATTATATTCAGTCTGTTGGTACTGCCATGGGGACAAGGTTGGCACCCAGCTATGGTAACCTGTTTATGGCCTCTGGGGAGGCCACTCAGGTTTGGCAGGGTCATAGATGGGCTGCAAACCTCTCCTCATGGTATAGATACATAAATAATATTATTTTCTTCTAGAAAGGGTGATGTGGACAGTTTAAAATCTTTTTTAAAGAATTTAAATTCTAATGAATATAACATCCAATTAACCTTTAAATATAGCCAATGTACTATTAATTTTTTTTTACTTAACTTTATACACTAAAAATGATTGTATACATACCTGTACTTTTAAAAAAAACACTGATTCCAACTCTTTCATACTCAAGTTTACATCATTTTCAGTGGTTAAAGAGTGTCCCGTTAGGACAGTTCAGAAGAGTCGAAATAATCTGTAGTGAACCAGAAATACTATAAAATCAGTTAGAAGAAATGAGAGAAAATTTTGTTCAAAAGAAATATGACCTTCAATCTCTTGATAATGCTCTATCGGAAGTTGAATAGAAAGGAATCAAATTTTGAAAGGTACAAGGAAATCTAAGATGGAACTGAATATTGGTCTTTTTATACTAAATATAATGCTAACTATAAAAAAAATAGAACATATTTTTTTAGGAAACAATGGGATATTCTAAAAAGAGATTCAGTGATTAATTCATCATTACCTGAAAGACCTTCATTTATTTACAGGAAGGCAGAAAACATTAAAAGTATTTTAGTCAATAGTTCCTTGCCAGAATGTAATAAAAATATTTCTATTCATAATGTTGATTTTTATAAATGTGGTGTTTGGGATGTAAAGTTGTACAAATGGGACAATCAAAATTTCAAAAAATTCTGTGTTAATACTAAACAATATCCAATTAGACATTTTTAATATGTAATTATATTAACATTATTTATTTGTTACAGTGCATGTGCAATTTATTTTATGTAGGCTGTACTTCTTGTCCTCTAAAAGTACATTTATCTGAACACATGAGGAATATTAAAGATGGTGTTGAATCACATTCAGTCTCGTCACATTTTAAAAAATGTCACAATTGTTCCATATCTCATCTTATTGATTTTTGGGGTATTGAACGAGTCACTAATTATTGTAAGAATAGAGCCATTAATAAGAAATTAGCCACCACAGAAATGCGGTGGATATTTAAATTGCACACATTACAACCTAATGGTTTAAACATTGATTTTGAGTTGAAATGGTTTTTGGGTTATTTTTTGATTAGTTCTCACTGTATTGATTGTTTATGGTTTATATATATTTTTATTATCATATTTTTCCCATTCCATATATTGTATGTTGTATTAGAGTTGTCTAAATATGTTTAATTCATTTATCGACACTTATTGATGTTATATACATTTGTGAACATTCATACAAAATGTTTCAAATTTTTAAATGATTATTTGATAAATGCCATCTTATTGGTTCTTGATTATTGGTCTTATTGGTTATGTACCTCTAAAAAATTGTGATATACGTTTTTCATGTGCATAATGGGCATTTTATTTTTCTATATGTTTCATTTCTATCCATCTTATGTATTTATTATAAGTTCATGTATTTTATTTTATTGTTGTTTATAGATACTTATATTTGTTAATATATCTAGATTTCCTTGTTCCTAAATGGTCATTTTTTGGGCATCACTTTAGGGGTATATGGACCCTGAAGAAATCACTTCTGATGTATTTATTTATGTATTTATTTTTATGCATATTGGGCCATATGCGTATACGCAATCTACGTTACAACAAGTAATGTAGATTACGTTACAGAATTACTGCGCATGCACAGTAGAACATATCGGAAAACTCCGGCCGCATTTGCAATGTGGCTGGAGCTCTGTATACGGCCCAATTATATTTTCATAATTAATTGATTTATATTTTTTATCTTTTACCTGGCTACCGTATGGCTAAAAACTTTGAGCTTTGTTTAGAGTATAGTTCCCTTTAAATCTTTTACCGTATGAGAAAAGAGGGAGGGGTATTTTAAACCTTTAGTTTAATTCAGTACCATTCTACCTTGAGAAAGGCTGGAGTTGCCTGGCTGAAATGCGTCGGTATGGAGGATCGTGGCACACGTGCAGCTCTTACCTGATTTAGTCTGGCGGTGGCATATTTTAGGATCCCTTTTCATCCGTCGCTCGCCTTTACCATCTGTGTCTATTAGGTACGAGTTTCTGGCATCCACTCCTGTTATTTTAGCAATTCTTTGCAAATGTTTTTATTGGTACTTTGTTTTTATTGCTATGTCTGAAGTATCTTTTATTACTGTTTCATACACTTAATATCCCTTCTCTGTTTTATTATCCACATGGTCTTATGCTGGAAAGTCTATAGGAGGACGGATTCTTTTCTGAACACCTGTGTGAGGGCCCTTTTTTTCGATTACAGACTGCATTTGAGTTATCTCTGGACTGCTGACTCCAATATCATCCAGACTTATCTTAACAGAGCTTTAGCGATTATTTATACATATTTCCTTTATCTTTGTGTGGTGTTTTGGTGGTACACCTTGTTTTAATTGTAACAGCTGCAGTTATTTAGCACTGGGTAAATAGCTTATTTCTTATCACGTATTTGAATAGTCATAAATAAATAAATGAAAAAACAATCACCGGCTGCACATAAAATAACCTTACTATAGGATGAAAGATCAGAATGCAAATGATGGAATGTAGTAATCCCGGTAAAGGCAATGCACTTGTATTAATGCCGTGTCTACATATGGGCATCTTTGCAGGAGCTCGTTCATCTAAACTCTAATGTGCATGTGTACATATATATACATAGACTCATACACACTAAAGTTATATACCAGTAAATATTTTGAAACGTGCTGACGGAAACAATGATCCAGTTTGTGGTATAACTGGTATTTGATCATCTCCTTTTAGATATATCTGATAACGTTGATTTATTGTCTAACAACTAGGATCTTCGATAAGCCATCAGTGCACAACATCAAAGCAGAAGAAGCTTTTATTCTCCCATTAGAGGTAAGATTTTGACTGCACACTGCAGATAAAAGGGCATTTTAAGAAACTATCAAACATTATCCCTCTCTGCACTAAATTGCAGGCCTATTCTTAATGGCACATTGTACTGAGCAGTGTTTGTTTCTATTCTATTAGATCTTTTATTTTTTTTATATGTGTTTCGCTAACATAACCAGTAATAGCTCTTCAGTGCTGACTGATAAGGATTTACAAAGAAGGAAAATATTAGGAAACAAGAAGGAATTGTAATCATCTGTTGCTAGCACCAGTCAAACCAGTGCTTACATCATTCATTTGCCGACAAAAGGCACAAAAGATTGAATCCTGACTACTGCAAAGTGGGCACTTTCGGACTGCTTGTATTGGGAAATGTCCGCACTAAAGTCGTTATCGGAAGCACCTTGTTCAGAATGTAAGCCACAGTATTCCAATATTTGGCACGTAGGATGTGTTCTGCAGGTGCCGGTCTAAATAGCCGAATTCTGACACTAATACAGCTGAGAGCCGAAATAGTGACTGTGGGCCGTATTCACAGATCCATTTTTGAGGGAAGTTCCGTGCGTATTTTTAGGATCGGCTCAACTGCGCATGCATGGTAACTTCATTTAATAGAAAGAACAACAAATTGCCTACTCATTCATGAGTGACAAAGATAGATTAGGTTATTAAGTAGCGCACACCTCATGAATACACCGAGCCAGGTAGAGAATAAAATTTCAATATTTATTACAACATTTAAAACCTATTAAATAAGGCGAAAAATAGAAACACTTCTAAGTCTAAACAAGACAAAGACTGATTACACATGAGCACTCAATACAAAATGACAACACATTATGTCAAAGAGCGGAGGGGCTATGGCTAAATTGCCCTGCACTTAACGAGGAAAACTCACCCTAATGAACACCACTAGCGGTCTCACGACCACGCTTCTCCCCTTCCGGGGTAGTATCTAAGCCCTCCCTATACTCACCCTAATATGTGTACAAACAAACCCTCTCAGGTAAATAACAGGCAGGAAAACCCAAATAGACACGATGTAGCAATAGGTTCTCTGCAGACCAATTGATTGAGGCTCACGATATATGCAGCACCTAAAGTAAATAAGTTGGTGCAACACTATTTCTTTTTCTAACTTCATTTAATACCTTACGTAGACTATACGCACATAAGTGCCTAACGGACATACATGTAAATCGCACTTAAGGACATAGAAACATTTACATAAAAGTGGGTGGGGGAGGCATTTGAATGAACGCAATTAGTCGCGGTTATATAGAATCGCACATAGACGCACGTAAGTACACACATAAGGAACGGAGTGGCCTAGGGACTCATAAGACCCCGACAGCACGTCCAAGGGGGGTGTTGGTGGGTGTTACCTTGCTCCAGCCGTGCGTATAATTGCGTACATAAAAAAAATGGATCACTGAATACGGCCCTGTAAACCAACAGTGTTACAAATATTCCTATTGGGAATGGGGACCTATTTCTATTAAGTAACTATTCTGAATTGAAATTTGGCTGCGGTGGGTTATAGGGATGGTTAAGGTTAGGCTGCAGGAAGGGAAGGTTAGGGCTATTGCTAGACTACAGGGCATGGAGGGTTAAGGTTTGGTTTTGGGTTACGCTGACAGAAGAGAAGGGTTAGGCTGCAGGACATGGAGGGTTAAGGTCAGGGTTAGGCTCATAGAGGGGGATGTTAGGGTTAGGCTGCGGGACATGGTGGGTTAAGGTTAGTGTAATAGAAGGTTAGGGTGAGGATTAAGGTAAGGGTTAAGGACAGGGGAAAATCTAACCTGTCGTGGTTAGATCAATCGGATCCTGATTGCTTGTGGTGTCCATGATCTCTGAATTCAGGCCGTAAAGAAATATCTGCAGTTGCACAAGGTTTGCCAGAAAATAATGTGTCACAAATCAGCACATTGCAGCAACAAACCACATAAGTGTGGGCATAAAACAGAAATAACATCAATTCAACATGTAATTAAACAATGATAAATCTCCTTTGCTCTCCTAAATAGTGCTAGGTTTTACAATTTAGAGCTTTTTTAGATGTAGATTTTTAACAAATTTTTTTTTAACAAAATGTCATTATTGTTTTTAGATATTAATTGCATGATTTGGTCATTTATCCTGCTAAGTGCTCTATTCTTTTGTATCTTATTGTACTTAGCCTGGTCTTCCTTATAACGTTGCCATCATGCACTGATTCACCCAATTTTATGTAAACCATAAACCACGAAAATGGCAGACTCCTATAAATCTTCTTGTATGCCATTTGTGTAGTCTCAAGGACAAGGACACTTCACATCACAATTTCAATTCTTTTTTCACAGCTTAAATTAGCTTTATTTTGCAATTCAACGGTTTTTCTTAGGTTTACACTTGCACCTGTTTTGTCCTGACTCTCAAACTTTGGATCGGTACAAAGATATAAAATCAAAACTACTAAGTAAAGTCATAGTGGTATATCTGAGAAACAGGGCTATCTAGGGGCAGACGAGCCATGCAATTGCATGGGGTGTGCCCCTAAGTGACTTAAAGGGGGGCACTCCTTTAAGACACTCTGCCCCTTTGGCCGCATTTCATGTGATTGTGGCCCAAGGGGCAGAGTGACTTAAAGGGAAGCATAGAAGCTAGCCGCATCACAGAAGAGGTGCGGTTGGCATCATTCACATAAACAGTAGTGGTTGTACAGGGCTCCTATAAGGCAGCTATAGAAAAACCTGTTAATAAATCATTCATGGAAACAGATTTGGCTTTACCATAGGAGGCTTCCCGTAGGAGCCCTGTATAACCAGTACTGTGAATGATGCTGTTAAGTCAGCGTCATTCAAGCAGAGCGCCGCGGAAGAAGGAGGATGAGGGAGAGGAAAGCAAGGGTGAGTATACTATAAAATATGTTATTAAGCAGAAAAACTGTTTACATAGAAGGGCAGAAATGGAGTCTGCACACATATAAGAGGCAATAATGAAAGCTGGACACATATAAGAGGCAATAATGGAAGCTGGACACATATAAGAGGCAATAATGAAAACTGGAAACACATGAACACACATGTATTGGGCAGAAATGGAGTCTGAACACACGTGTATGGGGCAGAAATGGAGGCTCAACACAAATGCATAGGGCAGAAATGGAGGCTGAACACACGTGCATGGGGTAGAATTGGAGGCTGAACACACAAGTATTGGACAGAAATGGAGGCTGAACACACATGCATGGGGCAGAAATGGAGGCTGAACACACATGCATGGGGCAGAAATGGAGGCTGAACACACATACATGGTGCAGAAATGGAGGCTGAACACAAGTGCATGGGGCTGAAATGGAGGCTGAACACACGTGCATGGGGCAGAAATGGATGTTGAATACAAGTGCATGGGCATAAATGGAGGCTGAGCACACATGCATGGGGCAGAAATGGAGGCTGAACACACGTGCATGTTGCAGAAATGAAGGCTGAACACACATGCATGGGGCAGAATGGAAGCTGAACACACATGGGTGGGGCAGAATTGGAGGTTGAACACACATGCATGGGGCAGAAATGGAGGATGAACACACATGCATGGGCATAAATTGAGGCTGAACACACGTGCATGGGGCATAAATGGAGGCTGAACACACATGCATGGGGCAGAATGGAGGCTGAACACACATGCATGGGGAAGAAATTGAGGCTGAACACACATGCACGCTAGGTCTAGAAACTGCTCTGCTGAAAAGAGCCAAAATCTGTTTGATACAAATACATGGTTGGAGAGTTAAGAGAGGAAATGAAAATATATAACATCAACAATGAATCTTACATTTTAAATTAGTGTTTTTGAAATAAATATATACCATCATTTACATTTTAACATAAAACTGTATGCATACATATTTGATTGCTCCGTCAAATGTGATTAAATTCACTGGTTGTATATGTTGCCAGCTAATTTGTCACAGTTGTACTGAGCTGGGTTTTTAGTGATATGCAAATTTATCTTTACCGTGAAGATTATATCAAGATGCAGGATTATTACAAGTAGCTGATATATTACTTTCTTTCAGTAAATTAATTATAAATTTTTAATTTTGTGGGTTCACAGAAATTTAAGAACATTTAGTTTTGATGGGTTTAAATAAACTTTATAGTATAGAACAATATGAATATATATATATTTTAGACCAAGGAGTAGATTAATTAAAGCCTTTAAAGAAGAAAGTGTAATAATAAGATTTTAGTTATCATCATGTATCTAGAAATCACATCTTATCAAGTCTACCCCCTAAGATACACTTTTTTCTCGAGTATGGAAAGTAGCAACAAAGGGTGATACAATAGTAATAAAAGTATTGTACTAGACAATTGTAACGGGTGGTGGGCCGGCGCCCTGGGAATTACAAACCAAACCCAGGCCCGCCCCCACCCCAGAGGTTCCTACCCGATCCTGAAGCAACCACCAGAGAAGACGCAATCTTTCTCTCCCGGTCCAAGGTGTGACGAATCTCTAATGCTGAAAGGCAAAGACAAACATTAGTAACACATCAACACCAAAAGTACCTGTGGGAGAGAACGGGGGTAAAGTTAGTCACGGGTGAGGTAATCGTCATCACCGGCCAGGGTTTCAGACACCTCTTTTCGCCAATGACTGGCGAGCGGGACGGAACCTTTTACACGCCTTCCGGCTCCGTCTCCGCACCCGTGGAAGGAGGGGAACAAACACCATGCCGAGTACAGGTATTAATACTCATCGTCTCTATTGGATGGACGCTCTCACTACCACCCACTCGAGACCACCTACCTCTGAGTACCGCAACCTGTACTCCACCATGTGTTCTCCTCACGCTGGTGCCTGGTGCACTCAACCACTAACGGAGCCTATTGCTCCCTGTGGCCTAACATGGGCCTAGCGCCCAACACCAACAAACACAGGGCTTAGTGCCCAACCTAATGCAGGCCTAGCGCCCGTCCCTAACCAGGGCCTAGCACCCTGCTACCCAAGGGTCTAACACCCTTCGGAACTGAAACACATAAATAGCTTCCTATACAGGACATATTCATTCCTGACGTCTACCCTGATGAAGCTCGATACCCTGCGAGTGAAACGCGTTGGATGGTGCCTGGAGATCTCCCCTTATCACCGGTGTTAGGAACACAAGCTATTAGCTTGATCTTATTATCAAAAAGAACTTTGCTAGCAAGAGAAAGGATTCAAAGACAGCCGCTGCAGTGTGCACACTGCAAGCGCTAAGCCGTCCATCCCGTCCTCTGCTCAACACACAAAGTGTCTGCCACCGAGGCTCAGTCGGAGCCAGAAGGTAAAGAGCATTAGACTTTTGTTCATTTACACCATTGCATTGCGGCAGCCTCCTCCACACGAGTGCCGTTTTCTTATGCTCCTTACCTGCACGTCACCACTAAAGGTGTAAACCTTACCTCATCTGTGCTTTAAAGCACATCCTACCCTTCTACTGCCCATCAAAAGGCACTGGACATCTGTAACATTGTTATACACGCGCTCATTCCAGCGCTACAGTGTTTATCATCACCACTACAGCCACAGCGCTTAGAATCTAAAGATCAAGTGCCAGACTCAAAATAAGAAAAGCACATACAGCGCTAACGGCTGCAACATTATTTTACCAAAAATTTTTGCACCCCTATTCTCAATAGGTGGTCTTTATTGGCAAGCCTTTGCCCCTCACAACAAGGACCTTACCTTGCAAAATATATGCCACACAGACACTGTGACATACAAAAGTACTTTTATATACGTTTATGAGGCATTAACCCTGCATCCTATTATTGACTACTATTGAGTGCTGGAGTACCATCTCTTTCTTCAAATGCACTTTTAAACTACTGAACTTTGCCTACTGTTCACGACTACGAAGTTTTTTACTACAACTACTTTTGAATAAAATACCTATTAACCAGACACTATTTGTTTGAATTTGTATGCTTATTGTGGAGCGCGGGTAGCCCAAACCCCCCTCTTTTGAAT
>WWET01002779.1:70045-153910 GCA_011038615.1 Limnodynastes dumerilii | reverse complement strand
TATAAGGGTATCCTAAATTGTAAACCAAATTGAGGGTAAATCTAGGGTAGGGTCAGTATAGTTTTGAATAAACAAATGGGCAGACTAGATGGGCCATGTGGCTCTTATTTGCCGTCACTTTCTATGTTGTTAAGGTTNTTTAAACATGCTTGGGATAAATATAAGGGTATCCTAAATTGTAAACCAAATTGAGGGTAAATAGGGTCTAGGGTCAGTATAGTTTTGAATAAACAAATGGGCAGACTAGATGGGCCATGTGGCTCTTATTTGCCGTCACTTTCTATGTTTCTATGTTAAGGTTAGAATCAGGCTGTGGGAAATGGGTGGTTAGGGTTATGGGAGGGTTAAGGGTAAGGCTAGGATGCTGGTTCTAAAATATCAGCGGATCACATAGTTGCAGAAGAGATCCGCAACTGCATAGTTGCTGACTCTACTGGAATGTCCAGGGGACTCCCAAAATTCGGATATTCTTTCTGGAATCCCAAGAGAGCAGACAAATATCCTGCATTTAAATTTGATTTAATGCAAATCACTGCCTCAAGTCCTGTCTCCTTAACTTTCAAAGCTGTGATCCATAGCATACCTCTAGATCAGGTCCAATATCTTTCTATCTATTTCTAGCATTTTCTACCCTTGTCTAAGCTCCCTATTTAAAAATGTCTTAGCAATAAAAAGAAAGATGCGTGCAGAGTTATTCATAATTATCTTAATTATTAAGTTATTTTTCTAGGTGAAAATCTTGTCCTTAGACAAAAAAGCAATTATCAGATGGCATTTACAAAAGGCAGCTTTATGGTAAAACAATTCTTAATATGTAGAACAATCAATGTAATAAACTCGGCCAGCTATTGCTGACCATGGCAAAGTAGATTATCACCTTCAAAATTTCGATTAGATTAGAAAATCATCAGAGCAGTAATTCAATGAGTCTGTCAATTATTATTTTCCTCTCTGTGTACAATGCTGCCTATATTATGCAGGGTAGAAATGATTGTCACATTAAATTGCCCAGAAAAAAAAAATATTTTTTATGCAAGAATGGACTCATCTTGGTAAAAATCCCTCACGATTCACTGGAGAAATTACTTTTTTTTCCCTATGTTTTTTTTTTTAAGTGTAAAATTCCTTCAAGTTTGCAAACACTTCATGTGCAGAGTAATACAATTTTTGCATGCAACATAAAAAAAGTTGCAGATTATCCTTAACACTTTAAAGGTATTTAAAGTACATTACAAAATCAAATGCCCTTGAACGCCACTAGCTTTAAACTTGTCCAATCCCATTGTTGCTTGTCATCCATTTTATTGGACATTCTGATTTACAGGCTACTCTGCCTTTAAAAGACAACCATACCTATGTGAGTGTGCATGATAGCCTTAATGGATTCCCCAGAAGGGAGATTTTGCAGAGGGATTCCTTTGCATGCTAAAAAGACAACTTATAAAATGAAAAAATCTGAATGGATTCCAGAAGTAGAAGCACTGGAGACATCCAGGTTTTAGTAAGCCGGTAGATAATATTTCAACGTGATTTACCTTCCATGTTCTCAGTAAGTACAGGGTATGAAATCTAGATGGACAGTTACTGTACATTATAAAGGGAAAAATCTATGCGCTGACCATAAGCAATAAAGGAAAAATGGATGAGGTTATATATAGTTTTATTGAAGATAAATAAATAGGAATGGTAAGAAAAATATAGGAGGTAAAAGAAAAAGAAAAAATAAATGAAGATAACAAAACAACAATGGTACACAATAAATATAGTGGACAATGTTGAGACAATGCACAAGTATGAATAAATAAATAATAATAAAATTTATCCTAAAAAATAACCTGGTAGGAGGTCCAAATAAATGTCCAAAAGCTACACAAGGATCAAAAATATAGGAGGTAAAAGAAAAAGAAAAAATAAATGAAGATAAAATAACAACAATGGTACACAATAAATATAGTGGACAATGTTGAGACAATGCACAAGTATGAATAAATAAATAATAATAAAATTTATCCTAAAAAATAACCTGGTAGGAGGTCCAAATAAATGTCCAAAAGCTAATATTCACAAGGATCCTGTGTTGTATGCATAGGCAAAACAAAGTTTCAAAAGTACATAGGCAGTATAGCCATATGGTAATAAACAGCGGTTGTAGCTCCCTGTCAAAGCCGTGTCCGGTGCTTAAAACAAGGTGTGCAGGGATACTTGGTGATAAAATAGATGTAGAGCTGCCTATAGGCAGTAAGTATAGCTTAAGGTACCTTTAGCTGTGTTCCACACTGCGGCGATGGCCGGTATCGGCGGGTGCTCCCTTCAGTAGCCGTGTTCCACGCTGCGGCGGTGGCCAGTATCGGCGGGTGCTCCCTAAGATGAGGTCCTGTAGCCACGCTCCCTAGACTGGTTGATGATATGCTATGCAGGGACGTGCTTGGAGAAGATGGATTACTAGTAGCGGCTGCAGCTGCAGACTACAGTGCTAAACCCAAGGCAAGCCCAGCGGTGCCGATAAAGTTCAGGAGTGTGTCAGACAGGGATAGAGGTGCTTGAGAGCTCTCTTACTATGCGTTTCACCCCTCTATGTGGGAGCTTCTTCAGGATAAAGCAACCTCTTAGTGGTGTCAAAATCAGCTGTGTGGGAGTTCTGTTAGCAAGCGTGGGGTTGTATAGGCCTCCTATATTTTTCTTACCATTCCTATTTATTTATCTCTAATAAAACTATATATAACCTCATCCATTTTTCCTTTATTGCTTATGGTCAGCGCATAGATTTTTCCCTTTATATTGTATTCACCTAGGGTGAGCAGCCCTTTTTTCTATTGCAGCAGACCAGCTACTCCCCCTTTCTATATTTCATTAGTTTATTTTTCCCTTTCCCATCCGACCCATCCTACCTTTCTCTCCCCCCCTGAGCAGGGCGGATAACCACATCCATTTAGTTACTGTACATGTAAATCCTAATTCACACTCAAACATTTGGTTGTGGGTTTTCTGTACAGAAAAAATCTAAAATGCAAAGGGCGATAACCAGAACAAATAAATTTTGTTCTGTGCATAAGTCACCTGCCAGGGATTTCATGTTGGAATTCAGCCAACCGATACTGCGCTCTATGTGAAATTCATATTTCGCATTTCCGGGGGCGGTTTGGGGGGGGTATTTACCATGCAGATGGGTGGAATCCGGGTGTTCCAAAGCCCTTAAATAGGTTCCACCAAATTGTATGTAGCCTTTCGCTTGCAGGGTAGAGTTCGTTCTACATACAGATGTTCTATGGGAGTGAAAGGATTGTTTAGGATTGGTAGGTATCATATGTATTGTTTCTATCTTACGAGTTAACAATAAAGTGAGATTGCTCTTCTCAAATTACAAGTCTGAAAAAATGGAAGTAACCAGGTAATTATACATTGTCTGCAGGATTTCATCTAAAAGAAATTACATTTCAGACAGAAAAGAGTAAATTTAGCACATAAACAAGGAAAGGAAAGGAAAGAAAAGAAAAGGAAGGGAAAGGGGACGGGTGGTCAACTGTCCAAAAGCAGAGAAAGAGAAAAAAAAGGGGGGAGAAGAATAGAAAGAGAGAGAGATATTGTAGAAATAAAGAACGTAAGTGAATAAAGTAGATCAGTCAGGATATTTAGCGAAAGATTGGGAGAGGGGTTCCAAAATGGGAGGCTCAAGGTTCTCAAGTCTTACAAAAAGCTTTGGTAGAATTCCGTATAATGCATGTCATATATTCCATTTTATATACAAGCCAGGTTTTGTCAATAACATTGCGGAATGTAGGGGCATTAGTTTGTCACCAATTTAATGCAATAAGGCATGTCACTGCAGACGTCAAGTGTAAGATCAACCGATTCTGGCTGGTTGTAGCTTCAGGGACGTCCAGGGGGAGTAGAAAATATTCTGGAGAAAAGGGAGTTGTAATATCTAGAAGGTTAGAAAGAAAATCCCTCACCTGTACCCAAAGTGGCCACCAGCCAATTTCATGGCTTTTCTGCTAGGGCCTGATTCACACCTAAGAAGCTGCGGCTTCTTAGATGCGTATATTTAGGATTTGTATCACGCGCATGCCTGTTAGATTTTTCTACGCAGCCTATGTTGGAATTAGACACACGGTTTAGTTACGAGTGAAAGTGACCCCCACTGGGCTAGTGCCCGGAGTTCAGCGCTTCCATTGCCTCTGGTACTTCCGCCATTGCCCAGACTTGTCCTTAGGTCTAACTTAGCAGAAAGGCCATGAAAGTGGCTGGTGACTTATCATATATTTGCACATATGTGTAACTATGTTTCAGCATGTTATGTTACAGATAAAGGGTCCTATTCACTCCATTTTCACATGTAGTTGCGTGCGTATTTTTAGGCACGTTTTAATTGCGCATGTGTTGTAACTTTATTTACGCAAGTTACGTAGAATATACACATGTAAGTGCTTTAGGCACGGACATGTGAATCGCACTTGGGGACATACGTACGGAGGGGCGGGGTTGAAATACGTACCTGAAAAGTTACGTGAAAGAGGGTGGGGGAAACATTTAAAAGAGTCTTTGAGGGCGCGGTTACATAGAATCGCATGTATGGAATACATATCGCGGGTAAGTACACACGTAAAGGTGCTCTATGCAGGTGTAAGTCCACGATTGCACGGCCGTGAGAGGGGAGTGTCATGGGTTGTTGGTGGGTGTTGGCTTGCTACGTGAGTGCGTATAATTGAGGACTTTGGAAAAAACGCATCTCTGAATATGGCCCAAAATGGCAAATTAGTTACTGGGTAATAGCACCACATGTGTGGATTACCCCTACAAGCACCATCTTTTATTTGAAGTTAAGCATTGTAGGTCATTTTCAATAGTGCAAGACTATTCTCTGGTGTATTTTACAGAAAATTTATCATAATAACTAGCAAATATTTTTTCAGCTTTATTTATTATATATTCTGTCAGTATTTCAAAATGGTAATTAGCAGCATAACAGTATTTTTGGTTTTCAATATGTATCCACAATAGTTTTTTTTGTATCCGCACAGCCCCAGTATTCACCTCTCCTTGTAGAATGTTCTGGACTCTGGTTCTGTACTCTGTCATAACAACCCACCGCTTTTCAGCATGAATCTGGATCCTTATGGTTCAGTTTTTGGTGCTGGAAGTCTTCCGCCAGAGGGGAGGGATGACACACCATGCAGATTTGTTGGGTGAAGGAAAGTATTTCATTTGTACAGTAAGGGCTTTCTTAAGCCCATCCACACGATTCTTAATTATGCCCCGACCACATTTGTGTAAAAGTAAAGGTATGATTCTGGATCCTGGGTACGCAAGTCCCTGTACAAGCAAGGGGAGTTCTGCATCGACTACCATCCATCCTAAGCAAGATTACATGCGTAACCCTGTCTCCTCATAACTGGTGAACCTGTTCACCATGTGTATGAGATATGCATGGTGAGTGGACTATGAACTCTTAATCGTACAGTAATTCCAAAGCCTTTACATACTGTATGATCCACCATTCCATAAGTGGGCCTTCAGGTAGGGTCCAGTATGCAGAAGGCCCAAACATGTGAGGTAAGTGAATGGGGTGTGCACTCCACCTACAGAACTCTGTGTTATGCATCGGACTCAGTGGTGGTCCATAAATGGACCACGCCAGACCAGAGGGGCGGAGTCAAACCGCAAGCCTAGTGTTCACCAGAGCCCCTGATGGTGGGGATTGTCTAGGTGCAAGCAAGAGCCAGGATCCAGGGGTTGCAGGAGTAGTACAGATAGATAGCGTAGGAGATTCTACCTGGACTGAATACTACAGAAGTCACAGGTGGAAACCAGATACTCAGGAAACTGGGGGACGAATAATTGGGACCAAGGACCAGAAACCGGACATGGAATCTGGGAGCCAGAACACACGAGAGGACTCGAAGGACACAATATCAGCAGTCAAGGATTCCTGTTTCTCTGACAGTGAAGAGATGTCAGAGGAGGGTTTATATAGAGATTCTAATCACTGAGTTCCAGCAAAGGGAATTAGCTATGCCTGTGAACTAATGCCTGCAGCAGAGAATATATACCAGGAAGTGCTGGGAGCTCAAAGAAGGTCATGTGATCAACAAAGTTAAACACAATATATAAGGTGCAGTGAAAAGTATTGTGATCATGAAACTCTGGATCTCAAATTCTATACTTTAGCTTCTGTTGCGCAGTTCTGTTTCCGGTTCATAATGCTTACTCATAATAAAGTGTTTATAGAAATCTGGTGACAATTAGGACTAAATAAACAAATAATTAAAACATACCATTGTCTCAACAGTGCCAATGGAATACCCAACAAGACTCCATTTTTATTTTCAGTCAGCACGGAAACCAAAGTCACTAGGGATGTACTCAAATTCTTGAAGGTTCATGTATGGGTTTTAACACAAGTCGGATATAATGCTTCCAATTAAAATCTAATTGTAGCAAAAACAAGTGGATATATGCATTTTCCTGTGAATCTGTCATACAGTATACTGTATATAGACCTACATTGAAGAGTTATATGTCCTTACTTTATCATCCTTAACTTTAACATGCATAATGATACAGAACTATAGAATAATTATTATGAAATCTGAACAATGTGCAAGTTTCAAGGACATTCTGTATTATATTAAATTATGAAAAGGTATAAAGTGTATAATGCATTTATATTTCATAATACGTTACATTCTCAATAACATATTAAATGTGAGCATTGACAGGCAAATAAATGCAAAGGAATTTAAAGTGAATTCAAAAAGCTTTTCCTGTCCTTTTCTTTTAAGTCTGAGGAATATCAGTGAAAGGTACAATTGCTCCTGCCAGTCATATCTTTGTCTCTATGTGACTACAATGTTCCACCTGTATTAGAAAGCCATTAGCAATCTGTCTGTAATGACAGTTCTGCCAATCACAAGCGCTGCGTTTCTATTGAATTGTCATCATAATGTCTTTTTCATATGCTATTTTACAACAGAGACCACAGGACTCCCAAACAAAGATTACAAAGTAGAGGAAGTCTAAAGGCCGATGTTTTTAACATATAGAATATTTTCCAAATAGCACATATTGTATGAGAAGTGTAAGGAAAGTGTAGGACAAAGATAAACTTTTTTCTTATTGAATGTCAGTCTAAGGAGGGTGGTGTGATTTATAATCCAAGATTAAAGTACAGTTACTCCTTTAATAGAAAGTACCATAAGTGGTAATTTTCTCTATTCATACTTCTGAAAAGTGAGTTATGTTTTTCATTAATTGTAATGAACAACCTTTTCTTTTATGTTAAATTTGATTTGTTCAATCCATGTAATATTTTTTTCACTCTGAAAACAATATTTTTTTTTGTGTGGTTTATCCGGAACTTTTTTTTGTCTTTCTTTTTTATTTTTTTTATTTTAAAACAATGTCTAAGCAATGGAAATAATGTTTCTTATTGTTATGAAGGTGGATCACACGATACGGAAACTGGAGAGGTTAATTGCAGGAAGACATGACACAGGAGTATGCAAATAATACAGGAATAAGAAGAGATTACAGGTAAAAAACACAAGAATACTGATAATGCAAAGAGTTCAAATCAGTCCACAGGAGCAATATGCAGATGTAGTAAATCCACAGAGAGTATGTAAGAAAGTCAAAATCAAGTCCACAGAGCGTGCAGCGTAGCAGTATTGAGCAAGAATCCAAGATAACGGAGATAAGAAGAATCAGGTAACAGGGCCACAGATGAGAGGATCAAACATACAGTACAGGAAGCAAGTAACATTAAGCATGAAATAATGACCCACACCTAGCTCTGAAATGATGTGATAGATAAACCCAGAGCACAGCTGTAGGATAACAAGCACATAACAAGATAAGTCCCAGAGAGAGTGTTCAACTGCAGCCTCTAGAGGCAGGTAATATAAATATCCACAATAGAAATAACTGGTCCAGGTCTGCCCCTAGAGGCAAAAACAGGAAATAGCAGTCCAGGATGTAACACTTATGTCACCTTTATTTCTAGGTAAGATATTAGCTTTGATACAGATGTGAGAGCAAAGAGTGCCTTTGGATTGCAACTAATTAAGGCATGTAACATACAAACACACAGCAACTGAGCTCAATGCAGCAATATGCCCAAATAAGTTGCACGAGAGAAGCATAGTACACAGTAGTGCTGATGGTTAATGGAGGTTATGATTAAGGCGAACGCCTCTGGCGGAATGTAAATTCAACAAGTGTTATATGAAGGATAAGGGCACTCTAAAAACTAATAAGTGAAAGGCAGCTCAAATACACCAAGGGACACCACAAAATCCCTAAAAACAGGATAAACACAATATATATAAAAAAAGGTGAATGAGCGCTCTTGTACCTAAATAGAACAAAACTAAAAACTAACAAACAAATAGCCACCCTAAGGGGAGTATTAAGGATTCTAAAAGGGGCAAACTGAGATGCTAAAATATAAACAACGTATACCAATAAAGATGCTTGTGTACAGGAGGCGCCTTTAGTGCAAATATATAAAAGTGCACATGCTCTTGTAATCCAAAACGGCAATAAAGTGCACAAATAGTGTATCAAAATGCGTACCAGATCTGGTACGCATTTTGATACACTATTTGTGCACTTTATTGCCGTTTTGGATTACAAGAGCATGTGCACTTTTATATATTTGCACTAAAGGCGCCTCCTGTACACAAGCATCTTTATTGGTATACGTTGTTTATATTTTAGCATCTCAGTTTGCCCCTTTTAGAATCCTTAATACTCCCCTTAGGGTGGCTATTTGTTTGTTAGTTTTTAGTTTTGTTCTATTTAGGTACAAGAGCGCTCATTCACCTTTTTTTATATATATTGTGTTTATCCTGTTTTTAGGGATTTTGTGGTGTCCCTTGGTGTATTTGAGCTGCCTTTCACTTATTAGTTTTTAGAGTGCCCTTATCCTTCATATAACACTTGTTGAATTTACATTCCGCCAGAGGCGTTCGCCTTAATCATAACCTCCATTAACCATCAGCACTACTGTGTACTATGCTTCTCTCGTGCAACTTATTTGGGCATATTGCTGCATTGAGCTCAGTTGCTGTGTGTTTGTATGTTACATGCCTTAATTAGTTGCAATCCAAAGGCACTCTTTGCTCTCACATCTGTATCAAAGCTAATATCTTACCTAGAAATAAAGGTGACATAAGTGTTACATCCTGGACTGCTATTTCCTGTTTTTGCCTCTAGGGGCAGACCTGGACCAGTTATTTCTATTGTGGATATTTATATTACCTGCCTCTAGAGGCTGCAGTTGAACACTCTCTCTGGGACTTATCTTGTTATGTGCTTGTTATCCTACAGCTGTGCTCTGGGTTTATCTATCACATCATTTCAGAGCTAGGTGTGGGTCATTATTTCATGCTTAATGTTACTTGCTTCCTGTACTGTATGTTTGATCCTCTCATCTGTGGCCCTGTTACCTGATTCTTCTTATCTCCGTTATCTTGGATTCTTGCTCAATACTGCTACGCTGCACGCTCTGTGGACTTGATTTTGACTTTCTTACATACTCTCTGTGGATTTACTACATCTGCATATTGCTCCTGTGGACTGATTTGAACTCTTTGCATTATCAGTATTCTTGTGTTTTTTACCTGTAATCTCTTCTTATTCCTGTATTATTTGCATACTCCTGTGTCATGTCTTCCTGCAATTAACCTCTCCAGTTTCCGTATCGTGTGATCCACCTTCATAACAATAAGAAACATTATTTCCATTGCTTAGACATTGTTTTAAAATAAAAAAAATAAAAAAGAAAGACAAAAAAAAGTTCCGGATAAACCACACAAAAAAAAATATTGTTTTCAGAGTGAAAAAAATATTACATGGATTGAACAAATCAAATTTAACATAAAAGAAAAGGTTGTTCATTACAATTAATGAAAAACATAACTCACTTTTCAGAAGTATGAATAGAGAAAATTACCACTTATGGTACTTTCTATTAAAGGAGTAACTGTACTTTAATCTTGGATTATAAATCACACCACCCTCCTTAGACTGACATTCAATAAGAAAAAAGTTTATCTTTGTCCTACACTTTCCTTACACTTCTCATACAATATGTGCTATTTGGAAAATATTCTATATGTTAAAAACATCGGCCTTTAGACTTCCTCTACTTTGTAATCTTTGTTTGGGAGTCCTGTGGTCTCTGTTGTAAAATAGCATATGAAAAAGACATTATGATGACAATTCAATAGAAATGCAGCGCTTGTGATTGGCAGAACTGTCATTACAGACAGATTGCTAATGGCTTTCTAATACAGGTGGAACATTGTAGTCACATAGAGACAAAGATATGACTGGCAGGAGCAATTGTACCTTTCACTGATATTCCTCAGACTTAAAAGAAAAGGACAGGAAAAGCTTTTTGAATTCACTTTAAATTCCTTTGCATTTATTTGCCTGTCAATGCTCACATTTAATATGTTATTGAGAATGTAACGTATTATGAAATATAAATGCATTATACACTTTATACCTTTTCATAATTTAATATAATACAGAATGTCCTTGAAACTTGCACATTGTTCAGATTTCATAATAATTATTCTATAGTTCTGTATCATTATGCATGTTAAAGTTAAGGATGATAAAGTAAGGACATATAACTCTTCAATGTAGGTCTATATACAGTATACTGTATGACAGATTCACAGGAAAATGCATATATCCACTTGTTTTTGCTACAATTAGATTTTAATTAGAAGCATTATATCCGACTTGTGTTAAAACCCATACATTTGCATTCAAATTACCTTTAATGAACCTTCAAGAATTTGAGATACATCCCTAGTGACTTTGGTTTCCGTGCTGACTGAAAATAAAAATGGAGTCTTGTTGGGTATTCCATTGGCACTGTTGAGACAATGGTATGTTTTAATTATTTGTTTATTTAGTCATAATTGTCACCAGATTTCTATAAACACTTTATTATGAGTAAGCATTATGAACCGGAAACAGAACTGCGCAACAGAAGCTAAAGTATAGAATTTGAGATCCAGAGTTTCATGATCACAATACTTTTCACTGCACCTTATATATTGTGTTTAACTTTGTTGATCACATGACCTTCTTTGAGCTCCCAGCACTTCCTGGTATATATTCTCTGCTGCAGGCATTAGTTCACAGGCATAGCTAATTCCCTTTGCTGGAACTCAGTGATTAGAATCTCTATATAAACCCTCCTCTGACATCTCTTCACTGTCAGAGAAACAGGAATCCTTGACTGCTGATATTGTGTCCTTCGAGTCCTCTCGTGTGTTCTGGCTCCCAGATTCCATGTCCGGTTTCTGGTCCTTGGTCCCAATTATTCGTCCCCCAGTTTCCTGAGTATCTGGTTTCCACCTGTGACTTCTGTAGTATTCAGTCCAGGTAGAATCTCCTACGCTATCTATCTGTACTACTCCTGCAACCCCTGGATCCTGGCTCTTGCTTGCACCTAGACAATCCCCACCATCAGGGGCTCTGGTGAACACTAGGCTTGCGGTTTGACTCCGCCCCTCTGGTCTGGCGTGGTCCATTTATGGACCACCACTGAGTCCGATGCATAACACAGAGTTCTGTAGGTGGAGTGCACACCCCATTCACTTACCTCACATGTTTGGGCCTTCTGCATACTGGACCCTACCTGAAGGCCCACTTATGGAATGGTGGATCATACAGTATGTAAAGGCTTTGGAATTACTGTACGATTAAGAGTTCATAGTCCACTCACCATGCATATCTCATACACATGGTGAACAGGTTCACCAGTTATGAGGAGACAGGGTTACGCATGTAATCTTGCTTAGGATGGATGGTAGTCGATGCAGAACTCCCCTTGCTTGTACAGGGACTTGCGTACCCAGGATCCAGAATCATACCTTTACTTTTACACAAATGTGGTCGGGGCATAATTAAGAATCGTGTGGATGGGCTTAAGAAAGCCCTTACTGTACAAATGAAATACTTTCCTTCACCCAACAAATCTGCATGGTGTGTCATCCCTCCCCTCTGGCGGAAGACTTCCAGCACCAAAAACTGAACCATAAGGATCCAGATTCATGCTGAAAAGCGGTGGGTTGTTATGACAGAGTACAGAACCAGAGTCCAGAACATTCTACAAGGAGAGGTGAATACTGGGGCTGTGCGGATACAAAAAAAACTATTGTGGATACATATTGAAAACCAAAAATACTGTTATGCTGCTAATTACCATTTTGAAATACTGACAGTCGGCCGCGATGCCCCGCGATGCGATTTTTCACAAAAAAATCGCGTTTAGTGAATGAGGCCCTAGGTACGTTGTTTTTACATACTGTTTACTATTGCATGAACGTACATGCGGATCGACCGGTCATACGCAATCACACCCACTTTGGACATTAGCATAACTGGAAACACCCTCCCGATACGAAAACAATGCCCCTAGCGTAAATACTACGTATTACCGCTCTTACTTAAATCTGTATCAATCGGCCGTTTGTAGTAAAGGTGGTGCGCATACGCAGATGAGGAAATCTGGCTAATTAACGCTTACGACCAGCGTCAATCCGCTTCTAAGCGTAGGTCTGGATCAGGCCCGTAGTCCCTATGTGTCCAGAACCCTACCTTAACTTCAACACAATGATCTGCATTCATCCGGACTCAGGTCAATGCGTAACTGGTGTTCCTGACCCCCGACCCATAATTTGCATGTCTATCCCCGCCTGAATGTCGGGGATACGAGTTCCGTACGTTAGAAGGTACACTTGTGTAACATCTGGTGCATGCATGTGCCGATGTTACTTGTCAGGAGACTTACTCATGTCCCATGACTTTATTATTCTAAGATCTGGCCCATACTGTGTTGGAAATTACATAATCCTAATTCGCTGATTACTGACCTCCAGCGCAGGTGCAGCAGTGGACAGGAGGGAATAGCTACAGCAACAATCATGGGAGGAGAAGGAGAAGTCAATCAGACAGAGAGGAACAGAATGGAGAGAAGAAGACAGACAGAGGAAGAGGACAGAGCAGAGGGACAGAAGGGGTACTATGGGGTACATATAGCTGCCGACATTTTTCAACCTAAAAATACATTATCATGTCATCTGTATCATTGTCAAATTTGTAATCATCGACATAGCTACTGGTACCAGTTTCACACTTCCCTCTAGAATGTTGAAAAGCTTTGAAACCAACTTTAACTTTATATGATGGGTTCGAACAATAAAATACTGTATCTTGTATCCAAGTGTTTCACAAGGACGTTGACTCCCAAAACCATCTGCCAGAGTACCGAAGAAGACTGTTCCTTGGGGTCGAAGGAGACTTCTGGATTTAAAGAGGAATGTTATGAAAATCAGTATTAAGTCACCTAGATTTAACCCCTATGGTCTATATCCAAGTATAAAAATAAGAGGAAATCAGGTGGAGAAATCATGATGAATTTCAGGGAGAGATGAGCCTAATGAATGGAGATAGTCCTCTCTTTCTCTCTCTCTCTCTCTCTCTCTCTCTCTCTCTCTCTCCCTCTCTTAATCCATAATCACAGGAACCTTTATTCTGGCCTTCACCCATACTACAAGGACAGACGGATTATTAATTAGCTGTTCACTTGTGCTTGCTTATGTGTGTCACAGATAGAGGACTGGATCCCACTTCCATTTTCTATGCAATCAGATCACACCAAAAGATTCAGAGCATTCCAGAAGCTCTGTGTTGCAATATTCATGCATCAGTGTGTTTGCATTTTAACCACTCCTTTGGGGATATAGTTGCCAGTATAAATGAACAGATTTAGAAAATGATGCAGCCTAAAGGTTATTTTCAGCTGCACCATTAACAAATGCATTTTAAAAATGAAAATCTACATTCCGGAATGGCTACGATGTTGAATAGCACATTCTCAACAAGGTATCCATTTTCGTTAGGGTTAAGTTGCGGAAGAGGAAGGGTTAGGCTTAGGCTCCAGAGAGGGAAGCATTAGGGATAGGCTGTGGGATGATCACAATGGTTAGGGTTAGGGGAAAGTTAGGGTTAGGCTGCGGATAGCATAGGGTTAGGGGACAGTTAGGGTTATGTTGTAAGAAGGGGATGGTTAGGGTTACGAAAACTTACCTGTCTCTAGTTCACATTTTGTGTTGTTCGGTTGTGGGAGTCAATATTCTGAGGGCGGAATGTGGAAAAGTGACAGCAGTCGGCACCTCATTGCCACAAAGTAATCTGTCTCAAGACAGATTTTCTAAGTCGCCAACCACACCCATCATGTGGATAGATTTCTAAAAGGCAGTGCCTACATTATGATTTCCTGGTTAACGGAAGTACAGAAGTCTGGATGGGTAGAGAAGGAAAAGCTTACAGTTGGGAGTGTACTTTCTCTTGAGCCTAGAAAGCATTTTGATTGGTTAGCACAGATGTGTGTGCATGGGCAATATGAAAAAAAACACAGTACAATAGAAATTCACAGTAGAGAAAAATCTGAAGAATTCCCTTTACTTTGCAACGTCTGAAGTTTAGCCGGTGCCCTACTGATCTATCCGTTCTCTCTTTGTAATAAATTACTAGTTAATTAAAAATAATTCCACTTCAAAGGCAGCTAATAATTCACTAATCACTTTTTTAAACATTGCATGCCTCAAAGATATAGGTGGGTAAGACTCTTGGTTTCATACTGTACATTACCGCAAGGCTTTTATTTCATTTCTTGTCTTTTATTTGCTAATGCATCTTGAAAGCGCAAAGTTCAAGGCTGAACAACTCTCATAACCTCTACAAGTTGCATTCCTCAAACCAGTTTATATGGAGTTGCAATCATTTTTACATATATTATATATCACTCTGTTATATTATGATGTTAATAATGAGTGTTAATTTATAATAGACATTTTACAGTATTAGTTCTGCTATAATCTATATAAGACTGTTATGGAACTGCTCCCAGTGTGTGGAATCTAATTGGGGTCTGTTCTTCCCTAGAGCCCCTGATGGTGCAGATAGGCTTATGCGGCAGGTCATGATCTCTGGAAGGCAGCCTCGGGTGAAACAAAGCACTAATAACCAGGCGAGGGTGAATAAACCAAAAGTATTTATTAGTGCAAACAACAGAATACAGGAAAAATGTGAACTGGGAGCTACAATAACAATAACAAAACCCTAAGACTAACACAGGATGGAAGTCGCTCAATCAATTTATAGGTAAATGTAAACAGGTGCAACCCTAAGACTCCCTTCCCCGCAGCTTAACACTAAGACTCCTTTCCCCACAGCCTAAAACTAAGACTCCCTTCTTCACAGACTGATCCTACCCCTTCTCTGATACATCGCCTCCGTGCAGCCTAACCCTAAGACTCCTCTTTTAAGCTGTATTCCCTTCCCGCAGTCTAACCCTAAGACTTCTACACTAACTTATCCGGTCGGGCGCTGCGGCAGGAATTTAGCGGGTATAAAAACTTTCTTATTAGACAGCTTTTCGAAATAGAGACAGACAACAATTACCTGTCTTTCATAGTGGAGAACGGAACCATATCAAACAGATGTCAAACTGATACCCTTGTTGACATTATAAGTTAAATCTGTTTATTGTTTCTTCTGAGATTGGAACAGTCTTCTCTGTAGTATCCACTGGTTTATTGGTTGCATAAAGCTTGTCTTACATAACCAAGATGTAACTGACTAATCGTTTGATATGCTTGATTTAGAAATACATTTAAAATCTACGGAATATGATAAAATACCCATACTATGTACTAAGATTCTTAAACCAATTTTATTTATAACAGACTAGACAAACTCTGCTAAAGGAACATTGTAAACTATTACTGATATTGAAAGAGCATGAAAAATGACAATCAGTTATAATTTATTGGGTTTCTGAGTGACCGTGACCTGTTTAACAGATACAGGTGGCAGAATCCCCAACAGGCTGCACTCTAACAGGTTTCAAATTAACAGAAGAGAAACATCGGCTTCATGTGGAACAAAATTTTCACAAGTGTGAAATATTTCATATTAATATTTGAAGTACTGTAGTGGAAAATTATTAATAATCATACCTTTCAGAAAATTATTTCCAGATGCATGTTAGAATTAAATAAAGTGCTGCCTAAAAATACATTATGAACAACTAAGAATTCTAAACACATCCAGGCATACTCAATGGTCCCTCTCTATCTGTACCAGTCTCTCTCTTGGGGCTAGATTTACTAAGCTTACCAATGTCAGCTAGAATCTGACAGGTTTCTATGGGCAACATCTCTACTTTTCGTTTCTCGCAGCTTAGTAAATCTGACCCTTGGGATGTAACAGATATATCTTTACTTAATTGTGCAATTTTCCTAGACTTTATCACATGTCAAAATTCCCAAATTATGTGGGATAATATCCATTTTTATTGGAGGTGGAAGATGAGGAATAATAATAATGGTGATGACTAATTAATATTATTAATATCAGAAGAATCTTCATTGCACATTCCAAGTTGTAAGAGAGATGACTATTTTTGCAACACGTTTATTGGCTATATCTCTACAGTTACATGAGTGTGGCTCAACGCTAAGAATGGCCCTTTAACAACAGGGCCATTTTCAACACCCCATTTGTGACGTTCCACTACCAGTGAATGTTCCTACCGTGTCAGAGTGAGCTAATCAAAGATCCCCAGTAGGAATCCCCATCATCAACTAATGAGTACTAGTACCAATCTTCACTCTAACCCTCCCTTCCCTGCAGCCTGAATAAACCTTCCCCTCCTCCGATCCAAATCCTCTGCGCAGCTTAATCCTAAGACTCCCTTCCCCACAGTCTAACCTAAGACTTCTTTCCTTGCAGCCTAACCCTAAACTCCTTTCCTGACAGCCTAATCCTAAGACTTCTTTCCCTGCAGCCTAACCCTAAGACTCCTTTTCCTGCGGCCTAACCCTAAGACTTCCCTTCTGTGCTGCATCCCCTCCCAGCAGCCTAACCCTAAGACTTTCCTTCTCTGATCCATCCCCTCTCCACAGCATAACCTTAAGACTCCCCTTCTATCCCCTCCCCGCAGCCTGAACCTAAGGATCCCTTCTACACAACCTAAGTCCACTAACCTGTCGGGTTCTGTCGGGTGCTGCAGCAGGTCTTGCAGCTGGTCAGGATGTCGGAAAGGTAATTAATAAATGGGTGAATTTCCGGAAAAAGAAATTCTGAATACGGAATACCCATTCATTATAAACACTTTCTAATTAGTGATATTTTCAAAATAAAGACAGCCAACAATTAGCTGTGTGCATTTCAAAAATATTTTCAAAACAATAGAACAGCAGTTACGTGCAGAGGTGAAAGTATGCACATGAGAGGTTAGTGCACTCCCATGTCATTACCCTCTCACATGTCCGCAATGTAAGTTGTAATGTGCAGGCAATGGACCTGAATTAGACTAAAATAAGAGAGGAAAGTCACTCCTGGGCTAAACCATGGTGATTGCAGGGGAGTCATATTTCATCTGTTGCAAATAGTATTAGATAGTTACTCCTGGGCTAAACCATGTTGATTGCAGGGGAGTCATATTTCATCTGTTGCAAACAGTATTAGAGTTGAGAGGTGATGTTTCCTATCCCAAGTCTAAATAACAGTGTGATAGTAACGCTGGTCAGTATCTGTGTGCAGTAAGCAATTCAAATATATATCCCTGCATGCAAAGAATACAATTAACTTGACTCCCCCTGCAATCAACATGGTTTAGCCCAGGAGTGACTTTCCTCTCTTATTTTAAACACCTTCTTAAGTCTGAAACAGGCCCAATATAATCGTATATAAGGGCTAATCCCAGCCCTTAATGCGTGATTTAAATATGAAGACCAGCCCACCATGGATATTCACTGCGCACGGAACTCTGTCCTACCCCATGTACAGAACGGAACTGCAAGAGGTACAGAATCAATTTCCGTACATCCAGCATTTTGTGCAGCTGTTGTACAGGAGTCTGGCTCCGGTACTATGTGTATTATATAACATATAGCTCCTATACAATAAGTTATCTCATGCATATAAATAACATTTTCCCAGTTCTATTATCTATAATATTATTTTACTATGAAAATAACACACTGTTTCCTAATGTGAAACAATGCATACAGACTCTTCATAAAAAAATAATAATAATGAATACTAAGTATGACATCAAGAAAGTGGTACTTAAAAATGTATTGGAAAATGGAATAGCATCTCTTCCAGAAGTATGCGTGTAGAATTAATGCTTTCCTCTATAAATAACTGGTATTATTTTTCTTGGCCAAATCCAGAGTTTAAAAATAAGAGGAAATAGGAAGTGAGAGCTGTATAAGCCTAAAGGAAATTAAACTCCCTGGTTGTGGGCGCACCGGAACGCAACCTAACCTTTCACCAAATTGGGAAGAAGCTGGGGAGGGGCCGGGCTCTCCCTCAGCATCACTATAAATGAGTACTGCTCCGGTGGGTTGCTCTTTTCTGTCAGTTAGAATTTGCCCACCCTTCCTGCTCCGATTAATCTCACTTTATAATTTTGTTGGTTCTGAATAGTTAGAAAGCGGAAGCATTAGCAAGGAGGCAGTGGTTTTGTGTTTGTGCCAAAGTGGTGCCCAAAAGTAACTGTTATGTGAAGGGCCGCTTATTGAGCAGTCACAGAGGCTTGTCTAGGGTGGGTAGACTTATACAGCTTTTACATTGTGGCCCCCGGTAATATCCCGGGACTGTGACCCTCGGATGACTCTATTCACACTGCAGGGTTGACACAGGAAATTCCGGGACCTGGATTAGCCCTGGCAGTAGTGTAAGTCATCACACTGTGTAATTTGTTTGCTATCGCCTTGGCAACACTAGTAAACACTTGTTGTCAGGGCAATAGTAAACAAATTACAGCAATCAAGAACTTTCTGTGTGACCTAGGTTAAAAAGCACAGATTGCATCTTTTACACTGCAGACTACCCGTGTTGGACTCGGGATTAACACTTCTTTTCACCCTTGTCCAATTCCCATAAGACCTGGGTAAAGGCAGTGGGACCCTTTCACACAGCGCCTCGACCCAGGTCGTTCTGGTTTGCTCTGGCAATAACCCGGGTTTTTTCTGCATTGTGAATGGGGTATTAATCGTTATCCAGTTTCAATTGGGGCGGATTACTGAGGTGTTGGAGATTACTGGTAAAATGTCATCTTGACTGTTGTTACTGCTGTACTGGCTATGCTTTAGAAGCTCCCTTCAAATTCAAAAGTAAATTAATCTTATTACAATTCCATTTAAATATCCCCATATAATAATAAATAAAATGTCAAATAATTTAGTTTCACCCTTAACCCTGTGTTGTATCAAAAGATCTCAAGATTTATAATGATAAGGGGGTAGATCCAGACCTACGGACTAGTTACGTTAGAATGCGTAGCGTATTTATGTTAGCGTCATTTCTATGTACTCCCCTAGGCACTCCCGTCGCTCGAATGTACTTTGACCGTTTTAGGCTGCCCAAACCCTACCTTAACTATTGATAGCGTAACTACTGGCCTACGTAATGGATTTACGTATGTGACTACCTAACCCGACCCATACTGTCCAATTTAAATGCCTCCCTCCACCTACAAAGCGTAATTACGGGTGTTGTATTGATGCCCCCGTTCGTTCGTAGTTACGCTGATGGTATGTACGTTCAGCATAACTTGGCGTAACATCTGCCACGCGCATGTGCAGTAAATACAAATGGACAATTTTACGTCATCAGCTAGCGTAAATACACACTTAGCTCAGGATCTGGCCCAAGGTTTGTAGTGCGCACAGGTGTGCAACATGGGAAGTATAACAGGTGGAACGTTACACCAGGGCAAAACCATAATGAGTCGCAGGGGTAGTAAAATTTGCTCAGGTGTAAATTTCCACCTGTTTTTCCCTATTTTTTCATCCCAGTTTTGGTCCCCTCTGGATTCAGTACTCCTTTGTTTAGCATACTAAGCTATAACTGAGACAAGATTTGCAGAGATTGACAAACGCTGGACTGCACCAACTTAACAGCAGTGCAACAACTTCCAGTAGTAGTATGGAACTCTTTAATGGTATGCATGTAAATGTCTATGCTGCATACTAACAGCAAACACCCACTTACAAGCTCAACCCAGCACTTTGTCAGATCATGTCAAAAGTATATTTTCTCTTATGTTAGTTAGCACTGTTACAAACGTTCACAGTAAACAGACCGCCTTTAACCTTGTTCCTACTGATGCACACTGGCCAGATTGTCCTGGCTACTTCCTAACAACCAGGGTGCCAATCAGTTAGCTGAATGTGTGGCTAGTGCTCCTGTAAATAGCTAGTGCTCCGTTTCTTCCCTGACAGCTATAGTGCTTGGCTTATTAACTTTACCTGCTCTTGTTCAGTTCCTGTTATTCCTCTGATTTCTGAGTACTGCCCCATCTGTGTTGTTTTCCCTTGTTGTCTCTCCCCCATTACCTTCACCAGATCTCCTTACTTTTCTGTCCTGTCTGAGTTAAGTGTGTGTGAGTGTGCTCTTGCTTGTCCCTGTTGACCTGGTGTCTTTGTTCTGCTCTAATCATGGGTGGCATGGTTTTCTGTATTCTGAGTATTTTCTATCTTGCTCATACTGGAATTTTACATTTTTCAATGAGTTGTTTCCCTCTTACTTATTTTTTGTTATTCCATCCAGCACTGGATAACTCCCCTCATTTTTATGCGTGTGTTAGGTAGTTAGAAGTTCCTTCTTTAATCTAGTTCTTGGGTTCCTGTTTGATCCCCTATCCGCTATAATCGGAAAATTCTACAACCATTGACTGCGACCTGCTACGAGCCTATAACCAAGCAAATCCCTCAGACGCTGTCACAATGGTTTTTCATTAAGATATCTCGCAATGACATCCCTGTCACTGCTTTACTGTCGGGAAGTGGTTAATAACAAAGAAGCCATTCTAAGCGGTGCATCATAGCCTGTTTATACATCATGGACTGTATTTTAAAAAATAATTATTCAAATCAATTTGGGAATTTTGGTGACAATTCCCATGGGATGTGCTCTATCTGGGAATATTTCTATATTCTTCTCTAGAATTTCTTAACATGCTCATGTTTTTGTTTTTTAATCTAACATAATTAATTAAAATCACCCTTCTTTTTACAAGTTAATTTATACACTTGCATACCAGCAATTAGCTAATCAGTATATGAGATGGAAAAGGGCAAGCCAAACATAAAAGCCCTTATTATCTTCCATCCCACCATCCAATTTTTCTGAGCCATCTGCAGATACTGATAAGGACGTTGATCTTTAAAGTAAAGACTCTCTGTACAGGTTCTATAGTGCTCTGTTCTAGTAACAACTAACTGCTCTAAATATGCAATTACTGTCAACAGCTGTGGGTGTATCTCTGATAAGTCCATATCCAGGAGAGATAAAACTGCTTGAAAACACTTGTCACTTTTGTACTCGAATGGGATTAAATACCTGCAATTTGTTTCACTGAAAGGGCAAATTATCTCTAAAACTCATTGAGTTGTACTTTATCAGACATGGCACCTACAGAATTATCCTTAAAGTTGAGTAGGTACAAGTGTAAATGTGTCAGCAATACAAAGTACTTGTAATAACAATGCTAAATCTATAAGCATGATTAGTATTTGCACTCTATCATATATATCTAAATCCATTTTCAATGTTTAAAGTTACTGAAACTCTCTGCTCTGAGCTTAGTGATGTCATAGCCTGTAAAGGTAATTTACTAGCAGCAGAGAGGTCTTTTTAGTCAGATAATAACTGTCACAAAAAAAGATTTTTTTTCAGTTTAGAACAGAAGGTACAGAAAAGAAAAGGGAAAAGGACAGGGAGCACCATAATCATAGGGAATTATTTTAAAAAAATATGACAATCAAGGTTGTACATTGTACAATAAAAGAAACGATCTGAATCGAAAAATTCACATCAATATCAAGGGAACCAAATTAATAAGTTGGGGTGACATGTGCTTTTGCATGTTGGTGCCAGGGGGAGGGTGAAGGGTCAGAGGGATGTTTGTTGAGGAACGATTAAGGAGAGGTGGTGGAAGGGCGATGGCCAAGGCAAGGTAATAGAAGGTGTAGGTTTAGGGGGTGGGTAGTGGGAAGTGGGTCAAAGGCATAAGAGGCTAACCAGAAGCTCCAGGTATTGGGAGAAGACAATTATGGATAATGGGACAGATCCAGAACAACGGATCTGCGTAGACCTAAAACGCAATTTGGTATATACTGAGCATGCGTGCGGCAGATGTTACGCTATGTTTCGTTACGTAACTCTGAGCGTAAGGGCCTTTCATGTATCAGTAGCAGAAAAATGTTCGAGGGGGCGTGCCAATTTTACGTTAGACATAAGTACGATTAAATTACGCAGTGTAGGCGGGGGTTTGTATTTAAATCGTACAGTATGGGCGTGCTTAGCGGCGTAACTACGTGCAGGCTATACGTACGTGTGCAGACGTGAGCGGTTCTATGGGCCGGGTTATACGCCTTGAAAAGTTAAGGTAGGGTTTAGAAAGCGTAAAACGGCCAAAGTAAATACATGCAGGGGGAGTGTCTAGGGGAGTGTATAGAAGGTACGCTCGCGTAAATACGCTATGCTAGGAAACAGATTGCAAGCAGAGTTCTGGATCTACCCCGATGTTGGTAATGTACTCAAATTAAAAAAAAATTACCATACTTTAGAGATATGGACTGGGATAGAGAGAGACTGATTGCTTTTTCCAGTGAAGTGCATTGATGCACGGAGCAGCTAGAAAGACACGACCAATTCATTTTTGTGTGTGGTACATGAGGATTTGTATGGGGAAAGAGGTGGCAAGAGATGTAGGACCTGATTTACACTTAAGAAGCTCCGGCTTCTTAGGTGCTGAATCTCCCAAAATGACCTACTATGCAGTTGTAGTAGGTCATTTATGCAATCTACATACCAGTTAGGTATGCAGATTGACTCCGAAGAAGTGGGAGGGGAGAGGGATATAGATTAGCCGGGGAGGGCGGGGGAAGGGTTACTTAAGGAAGCTCTCTAAGTGCCATTAGGTTTCTAAATATGGGGGGCAGGTTAGAGGCAGGACAGGTGAGTTAGGTGCGGTTCTGTCCACACCTAACTAACTCTTAAGTGTGATTACGGTCCATAGTGTGAAAGTGATATCTTAAGAATGTAACAAAAAATTATATTAAAAATTAAATGATATCTATATAGTTTTGCTTCCTTCTTCCAACTATGTAGAAATACTGCATGCAACTAAAACATTTAATGATTTCCAATGTATAACAGAGCACTAAAGTACAGTGAAAGTCATATCATTAACTGTATGCATATGTCCAAGGAGATTTTTATGTTATTTATTTTATTATGCTTCCACTTTCTGAATTATGCATGGAAATCGGAATTAAATAAACTGTTAACATTTATTTAGAGGACTAGATAGGACTGTGTTATCTACAAAGTACAGCATTGGATATAAATGGTTTTATTAGAGGATTTATAACACTTTCTTACTTTATGTACTTCTCAATCGTTATTACAGTTAGGGAGATTTTTCTTAGTATGTTTACAGATATCAAGTTTCCGTCTTCATCAATAAATATATATATTTCTATCAAATAAAATATATGGGGCCTGATTCAGACTTAAAAAGGTGCTTAAAATAAGAGAAGAAAGTTACTCCTGGGCTAAACCATGTTGATTGCAGGGGAGTCATATTTCATCTGTTGCAAACAGTATTAAAGTTGAGAGGTGGCGTTTCCCAGCCCAAGTTTATATAACAGTGTAATAGTAAAGCTGGTCAGCATCTGTGTACAATAAGCAGATTTATTTATGCATGCAAAGAATACAATTTACTTGACTCCCCTTGAAATCTGCATGGTTTAGCCCAGAAGTAACTTTCCTCTCTTATTTTGAGCACCTTCTTAAGTCATTGGGGTAGATCCAGAACTACGTTTGCCGTACGTTTATTCGTGTAGCGTATTTTCATGTGCGTAAATTCTATACACTCCCCTCGGCATACCCCTTGAATGTACGTATTTTGTCAAGATACGCTTTACAAACCCTACCTTAACTTTCGCCAACAATACCACAGTGATATGCACACGTACGTATGGGCAACACGAATTTACGCAGCTAAGCATGCCCATACTGTACACTTAAAATACAAACCCCCGCCTACTTAACGTAATTCAGATGTATTTTGTACTAACGTAAAATTGGCACGCTCACACGTAAGTATTTACGTGACAAATACGTGAATGGCCCATACGTTCACAATTACGCTACACTTCTGAGTGTATTTTCTGTGGTGCGCAATAATTACCAAAAGGCGAATTTACGTCTCCGCCACGCGTAAATTCGCTCACAAGCGTTGTTCTGGATCTGGGCCATTATTTTCAAGTATTAGTGAGTTGAGCGCTTTGGACCTGATCCAGACCCCTGCACGATTTTCGTTTGTGCAGGGGTCTTAAAGTCCGCACAGAAGAGGAGAGTGAACTCCTCCTGTCACTCCCCTCTCTTGTATGGAGACTGTGTGACTTATATTGCCATAAGGCAGCCTTAAGTCACATGAGCGGATTAGCGGTCCATCCCAAGCATATTTTATTGGTCTTTTGTTAGCTTGGCCAACCTGTGTTTCAGTTATTGTGAAACTACGAGTCCCAGCATGCTTTCACAACATCTGGAGAGCCAAGCCTGGTTTGCTGTGTTAGCCTGCACAACCTCTTATGGCAGGACCACAATTCATCTAAAATGTGTAGATGTTAAGCAAAAATCCAAGCTTTGGTTCCAGCTTTGGTTCAAGGGAAGGTTACAGACCAGAGCTATGAGCTAAATCACTATATTTTAGATTTATGCATTCATTTTTCTATCTTACATTTTTATCTCTCCACATAATTCACCATGGGTCTTTCAATAAGTGAAAATAAAGATGGAAATTTAAACTTTTAATGCGTGCAGCAGAATAATATGATTTCCCTATTCTTTTGTGTGGTTTATACATTAGCATTGTTAAAGCCTTGTCTGTGTGTAAGATGATCACTATGGGCTAAGTAGGTCACCTTACTTCCACAAACAACTTTTTGGTTTTTTGACGTCGCAAATGCAAGTGCCAGATGTTCCACATCAGAACTCCTATCGTTTACTTCCATACCATAGGTTTTCCATGCAGGAAAGTGGGGCTTTAAACAAATTCCACATGCCTAATTTCCACCAGAGACTAAGGTCAGTGGACAGCAGAAGGAAGATCTGCACAAATCTGGACAGATGCAAATCTATACAGAGATTTTTAAGGCAGGGTTCAAGACATGTCCACTCTTCTCTTGTGTGCAGAATTACTGACCTTTGTGCATGGAAAATGCATGGAGGTCAGGATCAGATCCCATGTGGCATTGGACTGGTTAATTAGATTTAATAGCAGACCCCTGCAATATCCATGCACTTCCCACACTCCCAGACTTCCAACAGCAGCACTCTTCCTTAAATAATAACTTCTGCTCACACTTGAAATGATGACGCATTGGAAGCCTGAATTGGTCGACACTAAGGGCAAGATTTACTAAGCTGTGGGTTTGGAAAAGTGGAGATGTTGCCCATAACAACCTGTCAGAATATAATCAAATATCAGGTGTATAAGTTATTATCAAAATATAGAGTGACCTTTATTTGGTCAGGGTCTGGTTTATTTTATGGCAATAGCTTGAATGTAGTGGGGCAGAACAAGTTATGGCTTTTGTAAATGGATCAGTATATTGGGGGGATCATAAAAGCCAGACTTCTGAAGAAGAGTCTCTCCAGACCCAACCTGTCACTTGTCACAAAGGTGGGGGCTATTTGGAGAGTAGCAGTTTTTGCCTTTAAAAAGTGTGGTATAGATAAATAACTTTGTTCTCTTCATGGGATCTTTGAAAGAAGGAAGTGTTCCCTATATTCTGCTAATCCCAGGCAGGGAAGATTTAGCGTAAGTCTTTCTTTTTTTTTTTACTTTTTTTTTTATAAGAAACTGTTCTGCATGTTGTATGTCCATTTCGTTATTTTTTTTTGTAAATAAGCATTGTGATTATCATATTAAATATCAATTAGTTCATGTCTCTGTGTTCTTACGGATTCACGTGTCAGACCAGCTCGGTCGGTTCTGATAAAGTATAATTGTGATAAATTGGTATAAAGGAGAACCTAAGACCTCCTGTAAATAGTCTTGGTGGTGGCAGTTCTTTAGTAATAAGTCATATTTGGGGTTGGATAAGGGGCCTTAGTCAGTGTAGAACAGAACAGGTGGCTGTTGTTATTAACCCCTCATGTCCCAGGTAAGTCATAAAAGCCTCAGGTGAGGTCAGGGTCGTGACACAACAAATCAGATTCTAGATCTCATTTAACTATTACATACTAGAGAATGTCAGCTAGAATCTGGTTGGTTGCTATGGACAACATCTCCACGTTTCCAAACCCGCAGCTTAGTAAATCTGGCGCTAAGAATTCCTGCCTATACCATACTTTGAAATAATAAACCGTTCCTACTTGCAAATGCAAACTGCCCCCTGTTCAGAATCTGGTTTGAGTGAATTTTTATTCCCATCCTGGCTCCTATCCTTTTTATAAACTTTATAACCAACACTGCAGTCTGTGCCATCAATATTTAGCTTTGTAGATCAAATATTTTAGCTTAGGTAATGACATTGTTAGGTATACCCATGGTAAAATGAAGCTGATTAATTTGAAAAATCCCAATAAATATTGCCTAATGTTTGGCTCCATAATAAGTAAAATTGGATTGAGTGATTTAATTGTAACATTGGGCCTGATTCAAAATTACATTTGAATTGCGAGCGCAACTTAAGAACGTACGAAACATAAGTACGGAAATTAGGAACGCAAACGTGTAAGGAACACCCACTATTAAATTACGTCCGTGCACATTTTAAGTGCGGACATTTTCTGTGAATAAGTTTGGTACGGAAATTGCGTTCCTATGTTGAGTATGTAATTTGCACATGATGCTGAGCTGTCTGTTATTGATATTTAATCAAGTAACTACAGGAAATCATTATGAACACTACATGTAATATTTGTAGAAAGTTTTAAACTGACATTTAATGTGCAATTATTATTATTATTATAATTATGTTACCATTATTATTTAAATGTTTTCAAATTTCATACCTTACATTATGATGGGACCAATTAATTAATGTTATATATATATCACATCACTCATTTTTATGTTTGTGAATAAATTTATCTTATTTTAGTTTACTAAGTTTGACTTTGCAAATATTAAACATTTGTTAAAATTTTATTTAACCTATATTGACATTTGTGTTAAACTAATAATGAGTATTAATAAATTAGACAAAAGTTACATATCACATAAATACACAAAGATGTAGCAAAACATTTTACCAGATAAATCTCATTCATACTGGATTGTTTATTAACCTCTAAATAGCTTTTAAAGCATTGGTTTAATTAACGTTAATAATCACGCCTTGAAATATAATTAGAATTCCATGTTCCTCCCAGTCTTCTTAAGTTTGGAGGATGGACGTAATTTCAGAACGGAATTTTAAGTACGCAATTTGCGTTAGCAAGATCCGTACGCAAATGGTTACTGCACATGCGCAGTTGAAAATCATGTTACTTACCGTGCTTAAGTTGCGTGCGTACGTAATTCTGAATCAGGTCCATTATGAGCATTTTTGTCCCTTCAAAATTGTCTCCAGTTGGTCACAAAACTAAATGGATTGCATTGTGCAAACACACTGGATCACTGTTAACATAGAAACATAGGATTTGACAGTACTTGGCTCATCCACTCTTCCAAATTGGCTCATTCACTCTGCCTATTTAGATTGTTTCTATGTAGAAAATAAATGTGGATACAGGCTTTTGGCTGTCAATCAATTGGATCTCTACAAGGGGTTGTGGAGTTTATAATAACACAGTCTGATAGAGGTCATTTTATAACCCCACTTTCAAGCACACAAATAACCAAATAATTCAGCTGTTCTAGACTTTAAAAAGCAACTGTCTTTTCTTTTGGTTGGAGTCGCCGCTGTGAAACTATTATTTTAGAAATAGAAGCAGCCAAAGGCTAATTTTCAGCTGCATTTATTTAGAAAATAGCGCTATTGTGAATTTTTTATTTTATGGAGGGCTAAGTATGCCGATCGGCATAATTAGCCTTCATTCTATCAGAAACACTGCCCACCAAAGGCCCTTTGCACCACCACAGACCTGCTGCACCGACCGGGTGAGTAGGAAATGATGTGAAGTTTTAGAGTCAGGCTGTGGGGATGGGAGTCTTAAAGTTAAGCTGCAGGGAAGGGAGTCTTAGTGTTAGGCTGCCGGGAGGGGAATCTTTGGGTCAGGCTGCAAGGAGGGGAGTCTTAGGGTTAGGCTACGGGGAGGGGAGTCTTAGAGTTAGGTTGTGGGGAAGAGAATCTTAGGGTCAGGCTGCAGAACAGGGAGTCTTAGGGTTAGGTTGCGGGGAGGTAAATAATAAACTGTTTATAAAATTAAGTTGTTTCTTTTTTTCCTACACCATCCTTTGTTCTTTTGAACATAAATAAATAAAGTTTTGATTTTGAAATGTAAATTTTCTTAGCAGTGGATACCCATAACATCTGATTACTTTTAATTATGTACCAGAGAATTATTACACATTGACTCAACCCTTATCAAATGCAATATATACTAGATTTTATGCCAGAAATACCAATCAGGGTGTTATATACAGGTTGCAAAGTTATTTTATCAACATTCATATACTAACAAGATTAGGTTGACAGTGTAGTTGATAGTATTATTATATTAACAGTTAAAAGACAGATACAGACCCTAATCTAACAGCCTAACCATCGATCTGTCATCCTTATTTATCTTCTCCCCAACAATCCAGCTGTGTTGTTCTTCCATCCATCAATCAGGAAAGTATTGGATGTGTGACTTTATCCCATCAGTCAATGACACAATGGGGTAGATCCAGACCAACGCACATCTTATGGACGTGCATGGTCTATAGTTACTCCAGCATAGCGGGAAGTATATGCCCTCTGTACTCCCTGCTCAAGGTAGTAAAATCGGGACACTTACATGTCCTGATTGCTACCTTAAAAATTACGACTTACATAATTACGTAAGTCCGCAGATCTTGTGTCGTAACGGGTCTTCCCCCACCCCACTCCCTAATTTAAATGCCTATCTCAGCCTATATGACATACGCAAATCGCTGGCCGGCCCCTTTAACATACCGGCCAGCGTAAGTAACAATCGTTATATACGCCAGCCGGTACGCTAGCATCATTTCTACCAGTAGAAGCACGCACGCACAGTGCATAATCCAGCTGGTGGCCGTAGCCCAGGATCTGGGCCGATGGATGTAAAAAGCCATAGGCCTATGATTTAATCATGCTCAATGTTCAGAGTGTTATATGATTTTCACCACTGAGTGTTCTATATGTAGCCAACACAAAGCCAATACAAAAATATTAAACACACCTATGCAATCATACATGCATACATGCAATGAATGGCTGTTCCAATTTCCCTGATGATTGCAAGTGCAAATGTGCATGCCAACTGATGTGTACACACTATACTAATTTACCAGCAAATCTGAGAGTATCATCACTCCTAATCATCTGCTGAAACAATTGTGAGATCATACACACTGCTCAGATATATGTCTGCACAGAAGACTAATACATTTGGATATGGAGCTTTGAAAAAATTCTGTTAATGATGAAAAACGTAAGCTGTTTTTCCACTCCACTATATTTTATTCTTGTTTCATTACACACATACTTTGATTGCAAGGACTGATCAACCTGCATTTATTGAGTTTCTTGTTACAAACCCTATAATTTGCATTGTTTGCCCTTTTTATATAGACAGCACAGTCCTTCTAGCATTTGATTATTGTGGATGCAGACCTTCAGTTTTCTGTGGTGCGAGGAGCATTAGCCACGGCTCTGCAACTATAGACAGCTATTTCTTCATTAATTGTATATGCAAGGATTACCTCTCAGGACAGAGAAAGACTTTTCAGCCCACAGAGGCAGGGACAGTGGGGTCTCAGATACAGGTTTCATATCTAAAATGCTTATTTTGTGGGGAGGGGGTTGGGAGGCTAGATTGTAGATTATTAGTTTATCATTAAAACTTTGTTTACCTACCATTTAACAGCCGCTGGCTTCCTGCAGACAATGGAGATGACATCACTCATTCAATTTACAGGATGAATCATACACTCTTCTCTGTAGGACATTAATGGGAGGTGTCAGCTCCATTGTTTAATCTCTGCAGGAAGCCATTAGCTGTAAAATGGTAAGTAAATAAAGTGTTAATGATATCTGAAGCCTCATTCAACTTTCCCCAGCAGGTGGGGCCCACCATGTTTGGCAGACTTTTACCTGGTTTTTTTTTAATAGTTTCAACTGGGCACAACTGTAAAAGCACTTTATCTATTTAAAAAGAAGTGCATGCATTCTTTCTTTACAATGGGACAATGCATGCAGGACTTTGCCTCAGGACTCATTGTACATAGTATACGTGTTGACAATTTCAGTATGCAGTGTGTTTTTGTTTTGCGCTGAAGTCTTGCAGAAAAGTCAGACAGATGGTTGTACTTCCACGCATTTGTCTGACATCTAATATCGATGCTGAAGATTTTTTTAGGAAGTTCATAAAACGAAATCTTTAGACGTGACCTGTTTTATCACAACAAATCATGATTGTGGATGTGTATAAGATTAAAGTGTTGCCAATATGATCTAGGAACTGACTATTGATTTTTGTTTTGTCATGCTACATGCCAAGATCCTACATATCACTGTCCTCTGGATGTTCTAATAAAGTGTAAAGTTGATCAGATAGATTTTTTTGTGGCATAGATCAAGGACAATTTTGTAAATGTCTGTCTTCGTTGATCTTAAATCTGCCTAAATTGTCAGACAGTGCTTTTTTATTGATCATTCTGTACATCAGGTAAATTAATCCAAGAAAAGCTTCTGAAATGGAATATTATACTGTACTCTAATACATATACTGTAGTTTGGTTGCTATACAGAAGAATGATCTACTCAAGTCTAGTGATTAAGTGCCATATTCAAAGATCTGTCTGGCGATCGGGCTGCAAATATACGCACGGACAGAGCAAGTTACACCCTCCAAAACCCCAGTCACTCCTCTTACTAATACATGCCCACGGAGACTTCCGCCTCCATAGACTAGCCCTAACTTTCCGCAGCCACTTCTGAGCGTGTCCTCCGTCCGTGCGTATCTTTGTAATCGCGCCCACTTCCCTTCATTTAAAGGCCTCCCTCCGCCCATTTCTATGTAAATCCCTCCGTGCGTATTTTTCCGTGGGAGTTCCATGCGGAATTTCCCACGTCCGATTCACAAGTCCGTCCGCTTGGCATTCGCGCGTATAGTCTACGTGAACAGCGTATAAAAAGTTACTATGCATGCGCAGTTTAAACGTACTTCTCTGAATACAGCCCTAAATGTTTAGGAGTCTGTACGACCCAGTCTTCTTAATATCCTGTTAATGAGGGGAAGATAAATGATTGGATGAGAATTGTAAAACAATAGTGGACCTGATTAACACTCAAGCACTGGCTTCTTAAGCACATAGGCCAGATCCAGAGCTATGCTTTTACTACGCTGCGTACTTACCTCGATGCACTCCCCTCGGCACACCCATCTCATGTACGTATTTTGTCCACCTTACACTTTCCAAATCCTACCTTAACTTTACGCTGCGTAACCACTAGCGGACGGACTTCACACACGTAACTACGCTGCTAAGCGCTCCCATATTGAGCTATTTAAATGCTTCACCCCGCCTTCGAAGCGTAAATACGGGTGGCATATGGCTGGCACGCCCCTTCGTAAGTTGATACGCAACTGATACGTGTCTGCCCCTTACGCTATGACTTAAGTGGCGTAACACTTGACGTGCGCATGCGCCGTTAGTACTAATGTGTGAATTTACGCTAGCGGCTAGCGTAAATTCACTCGCAGACGTTGTTCTGGATCTACCCTATAATCTCCTGAAATGATCTACTACACATGCGTAGTAGGTCATTTGTGCAATCTATTTACCAGTTAGTTACATAGATTGCCACTGTGCGGTCCTTAAAGATCGCACGGAGTAAGGGAGAAAGAGGCGTGCTAATGTCGCCTCGGGGTGTGCTTAGTTAAAAGTGGGAGGGACTTAGATTAGCTGGGGATAAAAAAAAGGGAAAATATGCATGGTAAGATAAGGTAAGTGCCATCAGGTACCTAAAAACAGGGGGGCGGGTTAAGGTCAGGACGACTGAGTTAGGTGCGGTTCTGTAGGACAGTAGGACAGTAGTACACGTCGTTCCACTTACGGTTGGCAGACTTGGCAACCTCTCTTCAACGCTCCCTGCACGAACAAGCCAATGGTCGCACCTGGCGCGATATCCGGATATTCTGCACTGAATGAGAAATAGCTCATTAGTGTAAAGCCAACCTGAGCTTGGCAGGAGAGAAGGGAAAGGGGGAATGTTCGAGCGCCTCACGCGCCTCAGTGCGTGACTTCACTCCCTGGTTGGAGTCTGAGTCACCCTGTCCACACGCTGCACTCTCCGGCTCTGCCCCAGACGTTCTCGCTCTCTACAGGCAGACCTTCCTGTTTCCGGGCTCCTCCTCCTCCCTCCCTGATGCACCACACAGCCCACTGGGACCCCGCACAGCCTCCTGGGACCTAACATGGCCGCCGCGAGCTCCAATCTGCTCGCCCGTGGCACACGTGACCGCCTGACCGTCTCCCCTCGCCACAAAGCCACCATTGCCGGACTCACTTACCCCTGCACTGCTGACTGTCTCCTCTGGCCCCGCTCTGCTCCCTCCATCCTCCGGTACTTCCCGATCCCCTGCACTTGTCACAGTATGACCAACCATCCAAATTTTACTGTCAAACAACTAACTTTTCAGTATGTTTCGATTTGTTTTGTTGTTAGAACAAAAAAGTTTTAGCAACTATAGATTTTCAAATGTTTCACAGCACAGTAGAAAAAGTCATTTTGAAAGCTAAACAGAAAAAGATACTGCAGCACATACACTGTGTCTAATAACTGCAGTATTAAAAACTCTTCATCTTACAGTATCAAAATGTAATCAACTAGGATCATGCTGTTTTAGCTGCTTGAATAAAAAAACTAACAAGGAATTTTAGCTCTATGTTTTTTCTTTGGTATTTATTATTTATTATATCTATTCATTTTTCAGAGGGAAAAAAAAAGAACAAATAAATAATTTAACAGATTCAATATTAGGAGAAATAAACAATTTCAAGACTTTTTTTTTTCTGCCTTCGTATATCCAGTATTGATCTGTTACATAGGTAATGATCATTTTCCCTGCATTGATTAATTGCAAATGGAAGCATTTGAGAGTACATAGTCTGAAAATTGGATTCTTTTTGATATTAACAATAATTGCTTATTCATTATTCAGGAGCTATCTATCGTATCAGATTTCTTTAGGACAAAATAAAATGTAGCTTTGCCCTGATCGGTCTCCATGTAATGGATAGAACCGAATATAAAATGTCTTTTTTTGATAACATCTAAAGCTTCTCTAAAGGATTCTGCAGTAGTGTAGAGAATAGGAAATCAACGAAAAACGTAAAAGTCTATTGAGATGATCAGAACAGGTTTGTAATCTAGAGCAAAGATTAAGGGCCGTATTCAGAGATCCGTCAGCAAAAGGTTCGCAAATATACGCACGGACGTTGCAAGGAAACACCCATGACACCCCCTTCACACAGATGGGTTGACCATGACTCATGAGTGCCTCATGAGTGTACATTTCCATGCGTATAATACTTCCGTACGTGCGTATCTATCTAACCGCGCCCTCAAATGGTCATTTAAATGCCTCCCCCCACCTACTTTCACGTATCTTGCTCCAGACGGATTACAACCACGCCCCTCCGTGCTTCCCCTAGTGCGATTCACAAGTCCGTGACTAATAGACTTCCGTGCGTAATATCAACGTAGATTGCGTAAATTTAGTTACCACGCATGCGCAGTTCATCCGATCCTAAAAATAGGCATGGAATTTCCCGCAAAACCGGTTCTCTGAATACGGCCCTAAATGAGTAGAGTTTAAAAGATGACTAATGTTATGCAAATATTATATTCTTTGCCAGTGTCATAGAGATAGGAAGAACCTTAACCTTCACATATAAGGACAGGATGCTAAGTTATGACTCTAAAGGGATTGGATCCCAGATAAAACGGGTCCACAATAGCAAGATGGCAATACCTATGCATCCAGGTAACCGCTCTGCTCTATGTGAGATATCTCATTTAAGGGTCTATTTACAAAGATAATGGGCCTGATCCAGAACTACGCCTCGGAGCGAATTTACGCGTGGCAGAGACGTAAAATCGCTGTTTTGTACGCACTGCGCATGCGCACCATAGAAAATACGCACATTAACGTAGCGTAATTGTGAACGTATGGGCCATTCACGTATGTATCACGTAAATACTTGCGGGCGTGCCAATTTTACGTTACTCCAAATTATTTGTGAAATACGTGAAGTAGGCGGGGGTTTGTATTTAAAGTGTACAGTAAGCACAGGCGTGCTTAGCTGCGTAAATTCGTTCAGCCCATACGTACGTGTGCGTATAAATGCGGTTACTTTGGAAAAAGTTAAGGTAGGGTTTGGAAAGCGTATCTTGACAAAATACGTCCGTGCAAGGGGTGTGCCGAGGGGAGTGTAATGAATTTACACGCACGAAAATACGCTCTGCGAATAAACGTACGGCAAACGTAGTTCTGGATCTACCCCAATGTCTATTTTCATGCAAAAATGGCCATTATCACATAATAATGAAGTTTTTCTTGTTTACAAACAATGGACCGCCATGGAAAATAGCAGTTGCCTTGGTGATCCTTGTACATATAGAGTCTCTCCGAGTTTTATGCCCCGCTCCAGGCATTACTGCAGTTATCCCAGCGATCTCCCCATATTCCCCCTTTCCATCCCCCCTAATAGATGTTATTAGGGAGGGAAAAGGGGACATGTATGGGGAGACTATTTGAATAAACATATATGTGTAAAAAATAAATTAAATATAAAAAAATAAAAATGTAAAAAATTCAAAATATCGGGCCGTGTTCAGAGATTTGGGGATCGGGACGCAAATATATGCGCGGAACGGAGCAAGTTACACCCACCAAAACCCCAGTCACTCCCCTTGCTTATCCCTGCCCACAGAGACTACCGCCTCCATAGACTAGCCCTAACTTTCCGCCGCCATTTCTGAACATATGTGTCCTCCGTCCGTGCGCATCTTTGTAATCGCGCCCACTTCCCTTCGTTTAAATGCCCCCTCCTCCCATTTCTATGTAAATTGCGTATATTTCCGTGGGAGTTCCGTGCGGATTTTCCCACGTCCGATTCACAAGTCCGTCCGCTAGGCATGTCCGCGCGTATAGTCTACGTTAACTGCGTATAAAATGTTACTACGCATGCACAGTTTAAACATACTTAAAAATATGCACGGAAATCGGAGAAAATGCGGTTCTCTGAATACGGGCCAACATTTTTTATATAAAAAATAAATAAAAATATCCAGGAGATGCCTTCAACTCTAAAGATGTGAAGTGTTTGTCATTGACTTGAAATGTTCAGATTCCCGCAATGGAGTCGCTTCACATATGCAGGACTTCATACATACTTTGCCTCGCAGATCATCCCGGGACCTCGCAGGAGGGGTAAGTATTCTAGGCTCGCTGCGAGGAAAAGTGCGTCTGGATCAGCAACGTTCATTGGAAAACAATATTGGGCCAAATCCTGAGCTAAGCACGCTAGCGTATTTACACTAATCGATGACGTCAAATCGGCTATTTACATTTACTTTGCATGTGCGTGGCAGGTGTTGTGACACGTAACGCTGAACATACCTACCATCAGCGTAACTACAAACGAAGGGGTGGGGGCATCCATACGACACCCGTAATTACGCTTTGTAGGCGGGGGGAGGCATTTAAATTGGAAAAAAAAAAAATAACTTGATTCTTGCAGATCCAGATCCATAGGGCCTGATCCAGACCTACGCTCGTGTGCGTGTATACTGCGGTCATATGCGTAAAAACTGCCATTTGTACTTACTGCGCATGCATGGGGCAGATGATACGTTCATGTTACGGTCTGAAAATCTTTGCTTATGGGCCTTAATCGCTTCGTATTACCGATCATGGGGGCGTGCCTGCCATACGAAAGCCGTAACCACGCACCGAGGGCGGGGAGAGGCATTTAAATCGTACAGTATGGGCGTGCTAAGCGTCGTTAATACGCATTGAACATACGGATGGCCGCGGGTACGAACACAAAAGTTAGGGTAGGGTTTGCCGAGCGTATGGAAGCTAAACTAGGCACGAGCAAGGGGAGTGCCTATTGCCGTGCATCGGTGGTACGTTCGGCGTTAATACGCTATGCACAGGAGCGTAAGTCTGGATCAGGCCCATACTGAGGCCTTAGTGAATGGACATGAGCAATCTCAAAAAACAGGTGTTTTCTACGAGGAAAAAGTGCTCTTTTTAGAAGCCTGGAACCGCTTCCTCATCCATACTGGAAACAGACGCTCATCTCTATCAGGGTACATTGTAAAAACAGTCGCTTTCCAATGTTCTCTGTCTATACTGGTTAGAAAAACAGTTTAAAACAACTGCAGTTTCTCATTAAGAAGCCTTATTCATGTTTACCTGAGCTATTACTCCTTTTAAAAGTATATCTAATCAGCGATTAGCTTGACAGGGAAACTGCTGTTAGAATTTTAATGTGACACCAAAAGTGGGATTAGCAGTACAAAGTCACTCTCCATTTAATAGGAGCTCTCGCTGGCATTCACTGCATTGAAAGCATTCACACAAAGCATGTCTTGGCTAAATGCAGCCTGCGCACAGGACTTGTCTATATTACTTGCAGGTACAAATTGTTATTTTTTTGAACAAACATAATTAAATTTGGTAATAAATTAATTGTTACAATTGCATTATAATCTACACATTGCCTGCTTCTTCTTTTTTTTTTTTTGCCTGATTAACACGTCAGTGTCCTAAACTCTTTCAGTTTTTATTTTTTCCAAATACAGAAAACATAATATATGTCTTGGCCAAAGTCACCTCTAGGAGGTTTGAACCGGGGCACCAGCCTTGGGCCTCGTGCCCTGGGGGGGTTCCCCGCTAACTTTACTTTTAGAGCAGTGGTCGCTTCCTATATTAGTGGCGTGCTGGGGTTCTGCAGATGCTGGCGGGCAGTAAAGGTGGTGGAGGTTATCCAGAACCGCTATCCATACTAATGACCCTACCAGGCAGCATCTATAAGGCCATGGCACACCACTAGCAGGTTATAGCCGCGGCTCTTAAAGTAAAGCTGTGAAGTTCATGTGTAATGCGAAAGGACTCACACCAGTAAAATAATGGAAGTCTAAACTGATCACAGCTGCGGTCCAACCCACAAAAGATTTATTCCTGAAGGGAGAGGGTTATCCAAAAGTACTAGTCACACCAACGGCAAGCGCAAGGTAGTACTAATGCCATGGTTGCCTACTTTTGCAAATGAATATCAGGGAGATTGTAAGAGCACTATCAAGATGCTGCACCAAAGGGGTGTGTCCTGTAGCACCAAAGAGGTGTGTCCTGTGAATAGCTCCACCCATAGGTGTATCTAGCACTGCCAGGAAAACTATTGTACAATAAAAATGTCAGTATTTATTGATTATTAAATTGTCAGTGAATACTTTCATTACTATCTTTATAGAAAAGCTAAAAGTGACGCTGCAGCTGATTAACAAGATTCTTTCATTACATCTTGGCCTCCATGAAACTGGTCATCTCCATAGACCTCAATGGATGAAATTAGAATCAGGGAGATTACCAAACACTTCAGGGAGTCAGGGAGATTACCAAACACTTCAGGGAGTCTTCCTGATATTCAGGGAGAGTTAGCAACTATGACTAATGCAAACTGAGGTCTTCAAAGGAAGGCCTTCTATCCTCTTAATAGGTGGATTCTTCTGGTCATCTCAAATTCCTTGTAGCTCAGTGGATCCTCGCAGTTCTATTGTCCCTTGTCCAGAGGTTAATCAGCATAATGTACAGGTGTTCCTGGCCTAATTAACAGGGGCAATTTACCTTTACTAAACATGCAAATTTAGGGCCAGATTTACTAAGCTGCGGGAAAGGAAAAGTGAAGATATTGCCCATAGCAACCAGTCAGATTCTAGCTCGCACTTTCCTATTGCATTCTAGAGAATGTCAGCTAGAATCTGATTGGTTGCTATGGGCAACATCTCCACTTTTCCAAATCCGCAGCTTAGCCCTTAATGTTATCAATTTTCTTGTTTATTCATTATTGTCTATATCTTGTGTACATTATATGCAATTCTTAATTAAATCATAGCATCACTAAAATAACATGACAACAATATAACATGCTGAACAGGGCCTGATTAAGACTTACAGCCGGCCTAGGCTAATGAACTCAAAGGGCTGGATCCAGACTTAAGAAGGAGCTTGTTATTAAGGACCTGATTCACACTTAAGAATCTTCTTAAAATAAGAACTTAAAGTCACTCCTGGGCAAAACCATGTTGTTTTCGGGGGGTGTCAAATCTGAGCTGCGCTGCTCAAATAAACCCTCAAGTCTCTAACCATGTGCTCAAACTATGTTGGTCATTTTGGTGACAAGGCTGGAACCTGTTAAGTTTAGAAAGCAATCTCCTGATTAATATCAAACATGGAATTTAAGTAAACCTAGCCTAAGGCCCAACTCAAGGTCGTCCTAAAGAACCCCCTCTTTTCACACCAGCCTATGGGCTCTATTTACAAATATTGGGCTGGATCCAGAGTTAATTAAGTGCTTAAAGTGAGATGCTACACCTGAGCTAAACCATGATTTCAGGGGAAGTAAAGGTAATTGTATTCTTTGCATGCAGGGGTATATCTTTGAATTGCTTACTGCACACAGATACTGACCAGCTTTACTATCACACTGTTATTTAGACTTGGGCTGGGAAACGCCACCTCTCAACTCTAATACTGTTTACAACAGATGAAATATGACTCCCCTGCAATCAACATGGTTTAGCCCAGGAGTAACTTTCCCCTCATAATTTCAAGCTCCTTCTTAAGTCTGGATCCAGTCCAAAGTCTCAAATTTGGTTTCCCCTTCGCCCCTAAAGCTGCAGCCTAGTGACCCTAAGAGTTAATCAGGCCCTGATGCTGATAATAAGCAGCGGATTATAGCTGATTGAAACCTGCTGTGAATAAAACGAAGCTTTAGTGACTTGAAACACATTTTATTTATTAAACATACATTGTACCCGTATGAAAATATGTACAAAAACACTATTTATTATTAAGCAGAATCATAAGATGAAAAATGTCTGGTAGAACTGAGCACCCCTAACGCATTTCAGGCTGAGCACTTTCTCGCAACCATTCATTTTTACATTTTTCCTGTCTACATATTATTGCCTAGCCATCGATTATGTGAATTGTTTCATTTAGTTCAATTCATCTTCTTTATAAATTCTTCAAAAATTGCCATCAAGAACCCTCTTTAATTTTTGTAAAAGTTTAGCAGAAAACATTGCCATCATCAAAACAAAATTACACACATCCGTGAGAAGAAAAGGGATATATATAAATAACACTTCAGAAGAAAAGATTAACTGTTGACAAAAGAAGAAAACCCCACAATAATTTATTAAGTGAAGAGTTTATCTTTGATGTTTTGCTGTCTGTATAATTAGGAATTAATTTGTTCTGTAACACAGCAACGCATGAAAATCTTGCTAAACAGTATAGGTGTCGCTCACAAATAAAGAGTGGTTGTTAGATTTTAAAAGCAATCTATAGACAAGGAGCGAAAATAATGTGTAATATGTGAAATCACTTTTGTAATTTTTTTAGGGCAATAAACTAACATTCTACTGAGAGCTGCTAGTAATGTAATTATAACAGTGCTCAGTACTCAAACATGTAGTGCTTAACACTGTTTTAAGCTGCCAACCTCTGACAGCCTCTCCGCACATGCACAGAAAGGTCACCGGCCTGCCTTGTCACCGCCCCTTTCCATCAAGACTCAGACCCCCTTGCTGTGATGCCTGAGAGGGTCCTCCACTTAACATCCTCACTGTATCCTTCATCTATCCCTTCTCTTTCTTCCCCCTCTCCTCCGCTCACACCAGCAGTCCACTCCCTTCCCTCTCCTTTTGTCTTCTGTAAGTTCTTCCCTCCCACTTAGTGTGTTAGCTCACGTGAGCAGGGCCCACCATCCTAGTGTTATTCCCTCCTCCACCACTCCCCCCTCACTTCATACCCTCTTGTCCCCCTCTGCTACCCTTTTACCCCATCCCCACCTGGTGGCTCCCTTTGAACCTCTCACTGCACTCTGTCCCCTGCTGCTTGATCTTCCAAGCTTGACACCTCACATTTTGCCTTGCGTTCTGTGCTTGCTTCACATTTTGTGATATTTTCATATTTATATTGTATTTAATATGTACTATGCTATCCATCACTACCCTGTATGTATGTACTGTATATTATTATGTACTGTATTTTGTTGCATTTTGTACGGCGCTGCAGACACCTTGTGGCACCTTATAAATAAATGATAATAATAATAATAATAATAATAATAATTATGCCCCTGTGTGTCTGTCCTACATCAATAAACTATCTACTACTCTTAAACAACAACTCTACAGTGGCTTCTAACACAAAAATTGGTTTTGGCTGTAAAAATGGCAAATGATCAGCCTGTCCAATACTCTTTTGAAGAGTAGCTTGCTGTTGGTGGTTCTACCCATAATAGAGGCCAGAAGGTCATGATCCTAGCACAATGCAGTCATTTCATATAAATAAAATGGTATATAATATGTTAAAATTATTAGTAACTATGTAAAATGGGCGATTATGCTTCTACTATTACCTATTTTGTCTCATCGTTGTTTGAGGGCTGCTCTTATAAACCATAGAGTGGACCAAACCATCTGATTACAATCATTTTAGGGAACCTGCAAACCAGCTTCTGTTTTATTGTTTGCATAAAACTGTATAAAATGAAATTATCCCTCTGTATTCTATATGTGCCATTTTCTTGAATTTTATAATTCTAGAAAAAAGATAAATCCACTAATAAAGGCATGGCAAATAAAAATGAAACAACAGAGCGAGCGCAACAATCAACTGACCAATATTCAAACACAAGCATTAAAAAGCAGTTATAACAAAGGGGGAAAAGAGCAGAGATTAGTTACCGTCTTTTCCTGAAAATAAGACAGGGACTTATATTTTTTTTTCTTTAAAAAAGGAACTAGGGCTTATTTTTTTTTGTTTATTTATCCCCTCTTGTATTTAGGTTAGCAGTGAAGCACACTGTAGGTTTGTGTATTTATCCCCTCTTGTATTGAGGTTAGCAGTGAAGTACACTGTAGGGGTTTTTTTTTTTATATAGGGGAGATGAAGCTTGGTGGTGGGTCTATGGTTGAGTTAGACAGCTGAAGCTGGGGTTCAGCACCAGCTAGACATATAAAATGGTGCCTATTGAGCAGGAAATGGACCCTCACCTTTACTGTGCACACTGAAGTTTACTTGCTAAGAGCCCGGTGTATTTGTCAGCAGTATACCACAGCTATGGAGGCAGGGCTCAGTCACAGAAGAATCGGAGAGGGAGGCTCGCGGTAACGGTGGGCCAGGCACGCGGACCCTCACAGTCCGGGAAGTCTCAGTGCTCAGCGGAGTCAGGACGCACTGCACGTGACTAGGGATTATTTTTGGGGTAGGGCTTATATTTCATGAAATAGGAAAAATCAACGTAGGGCTTATTTTATGACTTGTTCTTATTTTCAGGGAAACAGGGTATATCACCGAGGCACCACACTGCATACACCTGGCCTGGCTAAAGTGTCTCCTGAAAACTCGTGGTGTCTTATACATACAAAGAGACATAAGATTCCAGACATATCTGATATGCTGACTTTTCTCTGTTTCCCATGAAAATATAAAGACATGAGGCCTGATTCACACTCAAGAAGCTTCTGCTTCTGTGGTCCTTCCATTAATCCTGGGTGGGCCTCTGTTTTCCATGACTTGGCCTTGGGTGAGTGAGATGTTCCCACAATCATTATGCATTCTCATAACAGACTATCTATCTGCAGTTACCATCCTGCGCCTCCCTGAGTGAAATGTGTGTGCCTGTCTGTGGATGAAAGGGTAGGGACTGGTTTGCATAGTGACAATATTTGATTGCATCTATGGGGCCCTGCAGCTGTGCTCACGCAGTCATATGAAACTAATATGAAATAGTAATTTAATTGTAATTTATATTTTCTTACAGATTGTTCAATATATTAATTTAACATAACAAAAAAAGATTTTAAAAAATATGTAATCCTAAGATAAAATATATGGGGGGGAATGAATGCACTAGTTTAGAAGGTGACCAGCAGGTGCGAGACATGCCCCCAAGCTAGAATACATTAAACATCTATCTATTCATATAACGTATAGAATATGGACGCAATTATATTTAAAGGTTTATATGCAAATATGTAAAATCCTCTAAAATGTCAAACAGGGTTCATGATCTATGTCAGGTGCCTGTGCGCATTGTGAGCTCTTAGTTATGATTTTGTTTTAAGCTTTCAATCACCACGGAAACCACTCTTAGGGACTGAATTGTTTAATAGTTCAGCTGCTAGGAGAAGTGTGATTTGCATATGATTTGCTTGTGACACTTTCTGTCGTTTTCCAAGTTTGTTGAGATCATATGAATTTTGCCACAGTGCTTATGTTCTTCTTAGACACTTTCTTCTACAGATTTCCCTGAGGATCAGTCACTATTAGAGGCCTGTCCTCTCCCTCATATTACTGAATTTAAAAACTGGGGGAAGTTTATACCATGGGAAGACCATGATGAAATGTAGAGGAGGCAAAATTCTCCAGTTGAAGAGTAATGTCCTAGCCCAAGTCTAAATAGCAATGTAAAGGTAAAGCTGACCAGTGTCTGTGCAATAAACAAAAGCAAAGAATTCTCCCTGCATTTAAAGATTCTAATAAATTTTACCCCCCCCTGAAATTCCACATGGTTTTGTCCAGGTGTAATTTATTTTTGAGAGTTATAATGGTTGTATATTAACATCTAAATGTATGTGTATGTTCTGACTATGTTATGGGTTGCTAACTATCACAAACTTAATATGCAGATGTGGTGATAAAACCTAAAATTTTTATTTCTATAAACAACAATGTTAGATTTTTACATTCAGGAACGATTGCAGCATTGTTGTGTTCAACATCTATCCAAAAAACACATTGCTCAGCAAACAATAGGTATATTATGTCATGAACTGCGAAGGTTGGTGGGACCTGTCCCGGGTTCCCAGGGAAACAACAAATGAGCAGGGATGAAAGTAAGCTCGTTTTATTGAAGGATAATCAAATGAACAGATAAGTGCAAAATAAAACAGTCTCAAGATCGGACTATGCCGGTTTGGCACAAATGAAAAGAACAGTCTTGGAATTCAGACTTGAAACTATAGAGGACTTGAGCGAACTGGAGTTGCAGACAGAACCGGAGTGGAGTTGCGCCGGACTGGCGTGCTGGGTTGCGCCGGACTGGCGTGCTGGATCAGGACTTGAATAGGAACTCAGACTTGTCTTGAGTGAGGACTTGAGTGAGAGACTGCAGGGGTTAACCATTAGAGTTGAAGCAGTAGGAACTGCAAAGGTTAATTGAGTAGAAGCAGTAGGGACTTCAAAGGTTAATTGAGTAGAAGCAGTAGGAACTGTAAAGGTTAATTGAGTTGAAGCAGTAGGGACTGCAAGGGTTAACTGAGTAGAAGCAGTAGGGACTGCAGGGTTAACCATTAGAGTTGAAGCAGTAGGGACTGCAAAGGTTAGTTAAGTAGAAGCAGTAGGGACTGCAAAACTGTGACTTGAACCAGATACAAGGTAGTCTTGACTTGAATGCAATAGGATGGCAAAACTGTATAGCAACAGTGGCTTGAACCATATACAAGGCAGACTTGACTTGAATGCAATAGGCTGGCAAAACTGTATAGCAACAGTGGCTTGAACCAGATACAAGGCAGACTTTGACTTGGATGCAATAGGCTGACAGTTCAGGATTACCAGATTACTGGAGCAGAGACCCAGGCACTGCTGGGACCAGTGGTGCCACGATGCAAGGCAGGCAGTTCAAGAACCTTGAATGACCACGTTGTTCCTAGAAGACCAAGTTGATCTGGGCACAGTGTGGACTGCGCACAGAGTTTAAGTAGCCCGCCCAGTGCACAGATTGGCTGGAGGAATCACCTGATAGGAGGTAAGATGGTAACGCCCATGCACCAGAGAAGTAATAAGGCAGATGCCTCATCCCAGACACAGAGAAACATGCTTTAATGGAGACTTCTGCTGGAATCACCGGAGGACTGGAGAATGGCACATAGTGGGGAAGCCACTGCCAGATGGCCTGTGACAGGGTAAGTACAGCGGTGTTTGACGCTAATCGTGACATAATAGAACTATGAAGGTAAACAAATGTCAACATGACAAACTTTTATTAATTACCGTATATCATGAACTGTGTAACACTACAAAAATCTTAATAAACAGAAACATTATGAGACACGTTTGCCTTAAGGTTTTCTTGCTGGCTTACAGATTGGGAAAAGGTTATAAACCCTTGGCTGTCCACCCCATGGTCCTGGCCCCACGTCCTGCGGGGGTTTTTGGGCTGGATCTAGCAGTAGTCGTAGCTAAGCTGGTATCTGCCGAGGAACTGGCACTATTACCTAAAGTAGCCACTTGGTGGTGCTGTATTTGTGCTGCACACTAGAGTTTACCTTTACTCCTTTCACATCGCTCTAAAAACCAGGGTTTTTGCCGGGGCAAGCAGCAAAAACCTGGGTAAGGGCTCAGTGTGAAAGGGTCCGGGTGCCTCTACCCGGGTCTAATGACCCGGGAATGCAACCCAGGTGAAAAGAAGGGTTATACCCGGGTCAGACCCAGGTAGGGGTACAGGGTGAAAGGTAGCACCCGGGTAGCACATAATCTACTTGATTGGAGTAGATTAAGTGTTGCCAGAGTAACAGTAAACAAATTACATAGTGCGATGACTCACACTACTGACAGGGCAGATCCGAGTCCCGGAATTTCCCGGGTCAGCCCTGCAGTGTGAGACAGGGTTTGTGACCCTGCGATCCTCTGCTGACGGGGCTATATCCCGGGTTCACGGACCTGGGATATTGCCGGGGTGGCGATCTGAAAGCGGTAAATATTATATATATTTGAACAGCATGGATAGTAAAGTAAGTATGCGGTTCGTTTTTTTATCCGCTTCATAAATGTGTCCTGCCGATATGATCCTTTTTTGCACTTTTTGAGATTGTTGTATTGATTGGTTCATTTCAGAAACAGGATCAATGGCCATAGGCTCAGGGGTTGCCGTCTGAGGTTCCACTGGTCTTTCAGGTGATGATGGTGGTTGTGTTGGACTATGTGGCTCAACAAACTGTAAGGTGACATGTGTTGTCCTCTGTTTGGTCATCACTATTGTTGGCCTCTTGTTGCAGGTGACCTTCGTGGGATGTTACTGGTGAAAGAGTGAATGGTAAGTTTCATCATGATTACGTTTGGATGTTACATTTTATTATCCTACTGTAAACACATTGGGCCTGATTCAGATTTACATGCGACTTACGTACGCACGTAAATCTGATAGGAACAGAGGAGAGGAGTGCATGCCCCGTCACTCCCCTCCTTCTTACAGATTTCTGGACATTTAAGTGTCAAGAACCCTGCCTTAAGTAATATGCACGAATCTGGGTTTTTACGAACACTGATCCTTGCGGGTGTTCCACTTTCCACCCCCAGCCCATCATTTGCATGCCTATGGGATTAGGTATGCGTATTCTAAGGAACGGGGCATTGGATGAATCTCCTAGGGCATGGAACATACGGAACAGCAGCCCAGGGCATGTGTAGCCTGTAGCAGAAGCCTGACTTCTACAACCAGTTTGCGGAAGTCGAGTGTCAGACAGATATCTGGATCAGGCCTTGTGTCTCTTTAATTATATAAGAAGAGAGATGTGAAGATATTATATAAATATATTGAAAAAAGATAAGAAATAATAAATTCTCCTTTTACATGAAAAACGTGATTTTATATAATATATAGGTCTGAATTTTTTTCTTTCTGATATAAATAAGTTATCATGCATAGGCGTCAGGATAAAAGTGATAACTTTTTTTATTTTATGTTTGACTTAAAAAACTGTCAGAATAACAATCTAAATAACATCAACCAAGACTGTAACAAGGTCAAGCCAACAATTCATCCAAGCGTTCCACGTCCATGTAGCGTTACAGCACTTGGAGAGACATTTTTCCTGGCCTTAAAATATATGATTAAAAAATGTTATTGCAAATTAGCACGTGAATGCTCCAGTGATTGCAATATGTCAGGAGATGCAGATGTGCCACATGAGGCTTTAATATGTTTAAATGCATAACACTGTTCATAGTGATGCTTATGGCATCAGACCTGTCTGCATAAACAATACACTGCGTTACTTCCCTATTAAACACAAAACAAATCATAGCACTTAATGAAAGGGTCTAATACACTGCAAATGATAGGAGAAAATGGGACTCGATGCTATAAACTCAGTACCATTTATATCTTCAAATGCCTCTAATTCTACAAGCTTAATACTACATTGAAAAGAATAGCTTCTTATAAAATCACAGTGCAAGGAATGATACAGAGTTTAAAGTCACAGATATAGGATTGGATTTACAGATCCGTATTTACTATGTGCGCATATTTCTGCACCCATGTAGCAAGACAACACCCATGACACTCGCCCGGACGGGTTTTCGCCCGTATGTTACTCATGTACATACGTATTTATCTAACTGCGCCCTCAAATGCCCATTTAAATGCTTCCTCCCGCCCACTTTTACATAACTTCTACCGTATGGAAAACAACCACACCCCTCCGTACGTATGTCCTCAAGTGCCATTCGCAAGTCCGTGCCTAAAGTACTCACATGCGTAAATACTACGTACCGTATTTCCCCATGTATAAGACGATTTTTGGAAAAATCTGGTGTCCAAAAACAGGGTGCGTCTTATACAGGGGGGTTACCCTGGAGTCAGACTGCGGCTGGATGTTAAAATGAGGTCTAGGCTGCAGCTCCCCTCTCCCCTTTAATCCCCTCCAAAGTTTTCTTGCCTTTCAGATCATCCAGCGAGTGGGACTGCGGCCAGAATATTAAGTCCCGCGGTGGCCGAGACTGGGAAATGAAGTCCCGCGGTCACAGTCCTGGCACCGCAGGACGTCATATTCTGGCCGCAGTCCCGCTCGCTGGATGATCTGAAAGGTAAGAAAATCTGAAAGAGGGGATAGAGCGTTTTCCCATGTACAAGATGCACTTTTAATTTTGGGACCCCAAAATTAAGGTGCGTCTTATACAGGGGTGCGTCTTGTACATGGGAAAATACGGTAATTTGCGTGGAAAAAGTTACTACGCATGCGCTGTTAATCCGCTCCTAAAATACGCACGCAACTCCACGCAAAAACATATCTGGGAATACGGCCCAAAAAGAGCAAATGGGAACAGTGGCGATACCATGGTGAATTGCAGGGGGAGCAACGTTTAAATGTGTACACAGAGTAAGAGAGGTAATTCAGACTAAATAGCAACTTGCGAGCAGACCTTTCTCTGCAGAGGTCAGCTATGGGATTGTCGTGCACTTATGGTTTTCCCCCGCCAGGACCCTACCAAAATATTTACACACTTAAAATGGGGCTGATTGGTAAATGAGGATCGAATATAATAACTTAGCCAAGCCCATACTTTATGATTTTAATATCCCCCCCATCATGCGGACATGCTTTAAGCATACCGATCCCTCTTACCATTCACTCCGCCCCCTGCTCACGCCAACCCTTCTTCCACCAGACATCTGAAAATTAAAGATCCATATTCGTGCTGGTCTGTAGCGTGTGCAAGCGCACATAAAGAATGGGGATGTTTGCCCAAACTGATAAATGCAGATGTTTTGTAGATCAACTTTAAATTAGAGTTCCTAAATAATGTTGTTGTTTGTATTGTATTGTATTTGTGCATCTATTGTAATAAAAAATAATAATTTGCACCCCTGACATTGCGGCATTGTTTCCCCGCGCCCCTTTATGTGCCGTTACATTGGGCCAGATCCAGACCTACGTTTATGTTACGTTTCAACTTGTAATGTATTTACTATGCACCCCCCTCGGTTGTACGTACTCATTTTACGCTTGCCAAACCCTGTCTTAACATTTTAAAGCGTAACTACTAGTGTACGTAAAGTCTTCACATACTAAGCATGCCACCCTCCGCCTACAAAATGTTAATACGGCTGCCATATAGATGACCCACACCTTTGTTCGCACTTACGCTGTTGATATGCTACCGGTACGTATGTTCAGAATTACATGGCGTAACATCTGCCGCAGTGACTACAAAACAGCGTTTTTAAGTCACCGGCTAGCGTACTTAGGTCTGGATCTGCCCCTTTAACTCTAGAGCCACACCTTAATGTGGTTCCTGCAAAGGGAAAGAAATTACCTAATAAGTTAGCACGAAAGTTGTTAGACATATTTATATGTAGACTATTGTGAAACCTTGCTTATTTTAAGACAGTAAACTATCCTAATAAAAAAGTAAGATATTAATATTATATAAAAAAAATATAATAATATAAAATTCCATCAAATTTTTTCAAAGCTTATGAAAAGTTTAGCAGCATTTGTGATTTGTTTAAAAATGAATGTTTGTCAGAACGGTTGTAGTTATGGAATGTCATTGCTTTAGTGCAAACCACCAGATAATTGAACAATTGTACATTCTCATTGTAGAATTTCTGCATGATGCGGATGGTAGAAATTAAAAAAATGTTCTTATTATTTCAAGGTACGTTTGGCAGTGCTTTAATGCATTTCATCAAATATTAATCTTCTGCTAGTTTGTGTACCCTGTTTATTTTATAATTTGATAATTGTACTGGGTTTTATGGTGATAACATAGTGGACAATACTGTACTCTATGTGATGGGACACCAATATCAGGGCCGCAGTAACAATGAGGCTAATAGGCCCCAGACCCCAGATTTTCCCACTGCAGTGCAGGATGAATGATAGGGACTGACAGCCTACTATATAGTTTGGGCCTTTGATCATTTTAAGCCCAAGGCCCACATGGCCCTTAATCTGACCACTTTGATGTGTTTATGATGGTAAGGGGATATTATAATAGTTAGGTAGATGTTAGTAGTAGTACTAGTCACCCATGACCCTTATACAGGAAAATAATAGCATCAAATTCTGTTCAATATGACACCAATCAAACTTCCAAATTGTGTTCTCTCAAAGCTATCTTATAAGCACTACTTTATATTACATTATATACATTTGATGGTCATTATTGCGATTTTTAAAAGATACATTTTGGGAAATTATTTTATCTGAAGTGAGTTAAAAGAAAGAAAAGCATTATATCTCTGGGACGTATTCACAGATCCATTTTACCGCGGGGTTTTGTTCGTATTTTTAGGAGCGGATTCATTGCGCATGCGTGGTAACTTTTTCCACGCAAATTACATAGTATTTAAGCACATAATTACTGTAAGCACGAACTTGTGAATCGCAACAGGGACCTACATACGGAGGGGCGTAGTTGTTTTCCATATACGTCCGAAGTTACGTGAAAGAGGGCGGGTGGGCATTTAAATGGGCGGTTAGTTAGACACGCACGTATTCAAGTAAAATATGCACGTAAGTACACATGTAGAGATAAGGGTACCCTATGGAGGCGTAAAACCCGTCCGTGCAAGGGGAGTTGTTGGGGGGAGTTCCTGGTTTTGTTAACAAACAATCACCTCTATTTGTCGTAATACCATTCAATATAATATATTTACTTCTTGTGAATTCAAAGAGAAAAAATGATTCTATTCAGCTTTACATCATGAAGTCCCTGCATGTTCTTCTACAACACAAATAAACAGTTAGTGACAATATAGAGAGTGCACAGATATAATAATCTAATGAGATGAACTTAAACATGTGCAGATACCTAAATAGAAAAAAAAGAAAAGGTATTCTTTTGGCATCCACTTAAAAAGACAATGAAGGATTATTCAATTTGAATTTGAATGGATTAGAACAACTGATATAATAGCTGAAACTGTCTTGTTATTCTGTTTTAATTGCCATTTACAGTATGTTATAAGAAATCAATGGTCAGGCTCGAATTATTTGTGATCTAAAATCTTCAGATAACATGAAAGTCTTTAAATGAGAGAATATTACACAATTTTATAACTATATCTGCTGACTTTCAATGATAAACTATGCGGGTTAAAGACCTTTAGCAGATATTTGGTTTGTTACATATGATCCTTGTAATTAATTATAATTATTTAAGAAGTTGGGGCCAGATCCAGACCCCCGCTCGCTCTCCAAACATGCGGGGGTCTGTCCGTCCGAGAGAGAGAGGGGAGTGCACGCCCCCTTTCACTCCCCTCTTTTGTCAACCCTGATTTACATTTCAAGGCCAGGACCCATAAGCAAACTTCTGTATCACGGATTGCCCAATCAGAAACAAGATAGATGACTTATGATAGCCAACAAAAAATACTTTTTGCCACCAAGAAGATTAACTGTTCGCAAGCCAAGAGAAGTGAATATACACATGGGAGGCCAAAGCATTATACCGAGAATGACCAGGTATATGTATAAAGGGGTCGGATTCACAACCCTGTAATTTTTAACATACGTGACTAATATTATGATTTTAGCTACTACGCATGCATAGTAACTATTTTACACTATCTATATAGCGTTTAGTTACGTAGATTGCGTAATGCAGTCTTTAAAGACCGCATGTACGTAATCTATGTAACAAAACACTATGTAGATAGCGTAAAATAGTTACTACGCATGCGTAGTAACTAGAATTGTAAAATTAGCCACGTATGTTAAAAATGACAGGGTTGTGAATCCATGCCCAAAGTCTACATAGTCAGCAAACCAATGAGTAATCAGAACAGGCAAAAGGCAAGACAGAAAGCAATTACGGGAAAAAAAGCAAACAGGCAAAGATCAGAACTGGGACAAAAAAAATACCACAGAATTTTTTTATTGTTTTAGTGATAGACCAAAGACAGAATACACTGGAGAACCTACCAGCTCTCTGCAACTACCTTTAATTTAATATTAATTTTTTAAAATTCTATTTATTGAAAAACTTTTTTTTTTTTTTTTGGAACAATGGAACATAAGAGATCTAAAGTAATTTATTTGGCTTATGGACCATAGTATGGAATACTTCTAAAAATAAAATAAAACATACAAATCATTGGCCTGATTACATATAAACATAAAACCATAGAAAGTTATGACATATAAGAGCCACATGGCCCATCCAATCTACCCAGTTGTTGTTTTTTTTTTAACTGTATTGACCCTTATTGGACCCTTAATTTAGTTTAAGTTATATGATATCCTTATTATTATCCCAAACATGTTTAAATTATTATACTGTGTTAGCCTCTACCACCTTAGATAACAGTCTATTCCACTTATTAACTAAGTTTTTGGTCACATTTGAAATAACACAACACAAGATCAGACTGACTTAGCTACGTGTAGGGCAGGGTGTGATTGCTGTGATGGAGCAAAGTAAATTTGGATGTAGTTGTCTAATGTCTAATAAAGGTCTACTAGACAATGGCCCAGATCCAGAACAACGTTTTCAAGCGTATTTACGCTTGATGGAGACATAAAAATTCTGTTTTGTATGTACGGAGGATGCGCGCGGCAGATGTTACGACATGTAACTCTGAATGTACGTACCAGACTACTATCAACAGCGTAACTATGACTGAAGGGGCGTGTCAGCCATATGACACCGGTAATTATGCTAGGCGGGATGAGGCATTTAAATCGCACAGTGTGGGCGTGCTTAGGTATGTAAGTACGTGCAGGCATTATGGCCGACAGGAGTTACGCTTGGAAAAGTTAAGGTAGGGTTTGGAAAGCGTAAAACGTCAAAAATACGTACGACCAAGGGGAGTGCTTAGAGGAGTGCGTAGTAATTACCATAGCGTAAATATGCTACGCATTGAAAGGGAAAGGGAACGTACTGTAGGTCTGGATCTACCCCAATGTTCTTGACTGTTTGTTGTTGTGTTGTTAGGCCGTTTTTAACAGTTTTTTTTCCTTTCATACAGGGCATGGACTGGCAGTAGTGGTGGCGTGTCAGAATTTAGCTTGGCGTTTGGGAAAGGGGTAAGTTATCAGCTGTTAGGCAGGGGCACTCAGTTTGGTCATCTTCTTTGCTTTGTAGAGTGTGCAACATAAGAGGGGAAGGTGGAACTCATAGTTACGCAGTTAATTTAGGGTAAGGCCTTTGGATAATGACTTTTGCCGTTTTAATTGTTCTCGTCGATAACCACCCCACCTGCTATACCCCAAAATTGTAGTCAACTAATCAATAAATTTATGACCCATATTTAAAATCCATACATTGGTTTGTGTCTTATTTATTTGGGTATCTTTGTATTTGCATGATCTGACTGAGGCATTAATCGTAAGACAATCAGGCCACGCTATCAGGTTTTTTTTTTTTCACTTTGTATTAGGCCTCAGATGTTGATCGTCAGAAACCAGACATGGTAAGAGAGTATGTGTAACATGTAAAGTTCTTAAAATCTACAGAGAGACCAGAACATTGTATGGTGAATTATTGGTTTTGGTTGAGTTACTTTTCTACGATACATTGAGTTATTTAATCTACAGAAAACACCTGAATTCTCTATTGCTATTTGGATTGAAAATTACATTTTATCTCTCTTGATATCAAGCTTTCTCTGTCAATATTTCAAACCATTTAAAGAACCTGAAAAATGTCAAGTCTTGCTGCAAACAGAGACACTGCTTTGACATTTGCCATTGGCCACATTGGCATAATCTCCTTGTGTGACATAAAGTGATGGATGGTACAGACAGTAATATTTACTTTTACAGACCATCTGTGATATCTTTAATACATTGCAATACAATGCAATAAAATGATAGCCTGTGGCACGACGCATAGACAACATTTTTACCATTTGTGCACAGAGTGAGTTAGTCATAGCTATGAAAAACAAGCAGAAAATAACAGGAACACTAAAATGATCAGATGCTGAGTGTGTGTCATTTATCTGTTGTTATCTGATTGCAAATTTTCATTTCTCTCATCTATAGGAAATCCATACCTCAGCATTTGTGCTAATGTTCTGTATGTACCTATGCAACCATTTATCTTTGATAGCCCAGATATATATTATAAGGGCTCAATCATAACCTTATACCGAGGTTGACACTAGTAAACAGCATATTGCCACTGATTTGCTGTGAGAGGGGGGCAAGGTTTTGTGGGGCTAACTCTCAGAAAGTATTTGCACAAACCGTGGCACTTACTGCATCCGGGGTAATCTGTCTGCTGCCCTTTCTGGTCATCGCCATGCTTCCAGGACTATTACATGAGAACTGCGATTTTGGAATCTTCACATGACCTATTCCAGCCAATCAGAGTCCAGCTCTAGGAATCACATGACCAGGCTATCCAATCCTGGTCAGGAGTGCACTATTTAAACCTGTTGTACAGGCAGTCCTGTGCTAGAACAACTTGGTCACTGAAGGTGTCTGGTTCCTGTTAATTCATTTGGAAGATCTTAGCCTGCATGCTAACTCAATCAATAGCCTGCTAATCCAGCAAGCAGAGATCAGCCTGTTATCCCAGTCAGCAGTGAACAGTCTACAGATTACTACTCCAGAATCACACCTCTGCTGTCTGCAGATAATTAGTCCTGGTTGATTCAAGTCTAGTCCAGTCCTGGTCCAGTCCATGTCAAGTCAACTCCAGTCCAGTCTTTGTCCAGTCCAGGTCAAGTCAATTCCAGTCCTGTCCTGGTCCAGTCCGGCCAAGCTTGTCAAGTCTAATCTAGTCCTGGTCAAGTCCAGTCCATTCAAGCTTGTTTTGTTTAGTCGAACCAAGTCTGCCTTGTCCAATCCAGTCAAGCCTTACCATGTATCTAAACCATTTGCCCACTAACACATGAGCAGATCACATATCAAACCCTCCAGCTTCCAACACCATGCTGAAACCCTATTACATCCCCAGGAACCCAGAGCGGATACCCAACCACATCAGTCAGTAATAGTATTGTATACATTGAGATGAAATCTTGACTTGTCTGTAGAGAATTGTCTCTTTGTATAGCTAGCCAAATTTTATTAAAAAATAATGAAAAATAACAAAATTGAAATAGATCAAATTAGAAAATGTTGCAGATTGTTTTCTACTTCCTATTTCATAACAGGAAGTAGAGAAATTGCATAGCAAATTGGTTGTTAATAATGTAGATGAAAGTTAATAAGTAGGTTTAGGAATTTGGGAAGCTTGTCTAAAAAAATTGGTTTTACAGAAGCGTTTTAAAGCTCAGAAAGTAAAGGATAATCCCAATAGAGGAGAAAGGTTTTTCCAGAGAGCAGTTGCAGTCCAGGAGAAGTTCTATAACCAGGAGTCAGAACAGTTATTAGGTGCAGAAGAGAGTTGCTTATCCTATGAAGATCTGAAAGAACGAGCTGGGAAACTTCTTGAGATTATTGAGGATATGTATACAGGTACGGTCTTATTGATTGCTTTGTAGGTGTAGGTTAGCAAAAAAAAAATTTGTAAAATACAGGCAACCTGTGCAGTGGCAAAGCTCTAGAAGAGCTTTTTGCCAGGAAAATCAATCTAGCCGCTGAATGCAATATGGATTATAGAGGGAAAATTTTATACTGTGGGACTCCAATAAAGAGAGGATTGCAATATCAATGCTGGAAATGATTAATGCATGAATGAGAGTTTGTGTAGTGTCATGTGTCAGATATTTTTTTTTTCTGGAAATGTTGTTTAGATGCATGAGGACTCAAAGAACAGTTCAAAATCAAGGATACGATATTTTTATCAAGGCTATTTTAATTTGTGATTAAGCAATTAATAGAGCTGTGCAGCTCAAGTGATGTCTATGGTCCATTTATTTGTCTGTAGCATTCATTTCATTGGAGATTTTAGATTTAGAAAAATTAATTAAAACGAATGGGCTATAGAAATGAATGGACAATAATAGTTAATGTGATTAATTGTGTTTACTAATAGCCTAAATGTAATCTCACAATGGGTTGGATCCAGAAATTTGACTTTCCAGCAATTAGGTCTAGCAAGATATCTTTGCAATTTAACCATTTACCCTCACATGAGCAGAATTCTGATTCTGATTCTAAATTTTCAGACTCAATTGAATAGAGATAATATCACATTCAAATTTAGAAGTCTGGATTGGTACCATACATCTCAAATGTCTCTATTTTGTCAGAACTCTCCTGATCCATGAACTGCAAAAGGGACAGGGAATATGGGAAACTGGATGGAGTTTTGCCCAAATATGGCCATTTGTGGGTGGAACTGGGTTGAGCTTGTCCTGCTTTGGGGTTCTAGGCATTGGGAGCTATGCGGTATAAATGAGATACTGTATAGAATCATAGAATGTGATGGCGGATAAGAACCACTTGGCCAATTTAGTATGCCCTTTTTTATCACCCTTTCCACCACACAAGGTTTATTTTGTTAGCAACCAATTAATCTACTAGCATGTTTTTTGGCATGTGGGAGGTAATCAGAGCACCCGGAGGACACCCACGCAGAAACGAGATGCAAACTCCACACAGATAACGCCCTGTCCAGGAAATAACAATTGTGAGGCACAAATGCTACTCACTGAGCCACCATGCTGCCCCATTTCAATGTTGATTGAGAGGAAATGCGTATATGTGAACTCAACTGAATTCTATCAGAACAATTACAATCCTAAGAGTACTCCCCAGTCACTGAAAACACAACATCCAAACATCCTATTAAAGAATAAAAATAAAATACACCACAACAACACAGGTGTGGGCGGAAAGCGTGAACATTGACCGCAATGTAGGCTCTAGAATGACTTTTATTTCTGTTCATGTTCATATGCTTATTTATTTTATCCATTAACATGTTTTTATATAGCGCTATCAGATTACGTAGTACTATACAGAGAATATTTTACAAGTTCCATAACACAGACATACACACACACACACACACACACACACACTAGGGCTAATTTATTCAGCTGCCAATTAACCTACCAGCATGTTTTTGGAGTGTGGGAGGAATCCAGAGGAGACTCACACAGGTATGGGGAGAACATACAAACTCCACACAGATAAGGCTTGCTGGGAATCAAACTCATGATCTTAGAGCTTTGAGACACAAGTGTTGCTCACTGAGCCACCGTACTTGGGGCAGCACAGTGCTCAGTGAGTAGCACTTGTGCCTCGCATCATCATGAGTTGGATTGTATCTGTGTGTAATTTATACGTTCTCCCTGGGTCTGCTTTGGTTATATGCCACACTATCAAAAACATGCTGTTAGGTTAATTGGCTGCAGACTTAATTGACCCTAGTCTGTGTGTGTGTGTGTGTGTGTGTGTGCTTGTGTGTGTGTGTATGAATGTATGTATTAGGTAACTTAGTATGTAGCTCCAGTGAGGCAGGGACTGATGTGAATTGTGAAATATTCTCTGTAAAGCACTACGTAATCTGATGGCATTGTATAAAAACCTGTTAATAAAATATGCTTTGCATTTTTATTAAAAACAGGTCATTGGTTATTTTTAATTGCCAGTAGATAATAGCACTAGCATATGTTCAAGGTTTTTGATGGTATTTATCTTAAAAGTTAATGTCAGCAGCTACTTGAATAAAGTTACAAATACAATTTCATACTATAGCTTTCAACAATGTCTGACATATTACTTGCCATCATGTTGTGTAATGGGTTCAGTTACAATAGCTCTTAGAGAATACAGAGCTGTGAGATACAAAAGGTCAAAAGATGCATGTATTCATTTTGACATTCATTCTGATACAAACTGTCAAACAGAGCTATCACTAGCATTAACGGAGGAAATGGTTTTTGCTTTGTGACTTTGAAATAAGACACCAGCAGTTATAAAACAACTATTTGGTAATTTTTCTAACAAGAATGGTTCCCGATAATGTATGTTTACATCAAGAGTAATTCAGTTGTTCTGGAAATGTATACACTTGGGGACATATTTATCAAGGTAAAAATGGTAAAATTCTCAGACAAACGAACAACACTTTATTTATCAGCAGAAAACATTCCCCTTATTTGTAAGGAAGCTGAACACTGATAAATATGGAGCATTTGCAGTGCTTTGTCCGAGAACTGCTGCAAATTTATTTTGACGATTATGCCTTGGTGTTATAGAATATGTCTTTGAAATTAAAGGTGAAGATTTTGCTTTCTCTACTTTAAATCAATCTGGAAGTTTAGATATCAAGAATATATATAAGTTATTTGCTTAAATCGAAAAGTTGAACCTAGAGGACCTGATTCACACTAAAGAAGCTCTGGATTCTTAAGTGTGGAATCTCCCAAAATGACCTACTATGCATGCGTGGTAGGTCATTTACACAATCTACGTACTAGTTAGGTACCACACAGAGTACCAATGCTGGGAGTTTTTAGTTAGAATGGGAAGGGATAGGGATTTAGATTAGGCGGAAAGGGCAGGGCAGGGGTGGAGAGAGCCATTCCCTGTGTGTAGTTTATTTCTTAAGGAATAGATCTTAATAGATAATTTATGATATATATATATATATATATATATATCCCTTCTCTTCCTTCCCCCTCTCCTCCACTCACACCAGCAGTTCACTTCCTTCCCCCTCCTTATGTCTTCTTTCCTCCCACTTAGTGTGTTAGCTCACGTGGCCCTCCATCCTAGTGTTGTTCCTTCCTCCACAACTCCCCCCTCACTTTGTACCCTCTTGTCCCCCTCTGCTACATTTTTCCCCATCCCCGCCTGGTGGCTCCCTCACAAACTCTCACTGCGCTCTATCCCCTGCTCCCTGATCTTCCAAGCTTGACACCTCGCATTTTGCCTTGCGTTCTGTGCTTGCTTCACTTATGGTATTTTTGTGATATTTTTATATTCATATTGTATTTAATATGTACTATGCTGCCCATCCCTATCCCTGTATGTCTGTATTGTATTTTGTTGTTTTTTGTTCAGCGCTGCGGACACCTTGTGGCGCCTTATAAATAAACTATAATAATAATCTTTAAAGACAGCATGACGTTATTTTAGAAGGAAGAGATGTGCCACTACAGCAAGAGTGGGTGGGGGTAGGGTTTGAAATTAGCCAGGGAGGGCGTGGTTAAGGGATCTGCTTAAGAAGGAAAATACACACGATTACTTAATGAATCCCTATGGCACTAAAAACATTGGCCGTGAGTTAGGTGTTCATACAACCGCACCTTACCTGTGAAGACGGTCCTAAATACCTGAATACTCCTACACATACTTTTACCTGATGTTTATATAACATAAATACATGAACCCTTACCTAATGCTGCAACACATTACCTGATTGTGTAAATACTGTAAAATAGTTACCCGTGCATTTCAGGCAGGAAATAATGATGAAAGGGACCTGTCTGTTGGCTTTTTTCAATTTCTTGCTCTGCATTTGAATTATTCAGTTCATTTCTAGACCAAGCAATTCGTAACATATCTGGCTGTTTATGAGCTCTACATCAATCCAAGTGCCTTTCTCCGTCTGCTCCTGTAGGCACAAATGCACGTACAAATACATTTTCATAATTCCAGCCAGTTGCTAAACAAGTCGGATTTCCATTTGCAGAGAAAGAGAAACAAACACAAACAGAAAAAAAACTCACAATTTGAAATAGTTTCAGAATCCATTAGACTCGTATTAGGATGGAATGATGTGTTTCCTTTTTGGATAGTTTCAGCTGCCTAGTGCAGGATGTATATTAGACTCTAGGAGGACTAATAAGGTTGATGTTTGAAAGATTTTGGATAATTGACCTAATTTTTATTCACTTTGGGCTGGATCCAGACTTAAGTAAGTGCTTAAAGTTAGTTACTCCTGAGCTAAACCATGTTGATTGCAGGGGAGTCATATTTCATCTGTTGCAAACACCTCTCACTCATACTGAGTTATTCTTGATCCTAAAACCAGCCCTGACTATACTACTATACTGTAGGAATTTTTACCAGGGCGGAACTCTAGATCCAAAGGAAACAGATCCATCCTGGAACTGTGGCACTTGTGCATGTACAGCTTACCAAAAGGGGACGTTTTGCAATCTTAGTGATCAAATATGACCCCTTACAGTACTGTAACATATCTATTTTATGTAAAGTGATATTTATCTTGAATTCAGAGATGGTGTATCCATTATACGACATAGACAAGTATCTATAGACCGGATCCAGACTTTCCAGATCCCACTAGTCCAGACATGTGATCTGATTTTAAATGCAAATGGATGGCAAGTTTTAAAGTAGAGTCTAGTTGTTAGCTGTCAGTGTGTGTAATGGGAATGGTTTCCCAAGCACATACCTAGATACATGGACATTATAAGATCCCCACTCACACTGCATATGGAACTCCAATATCTTAGAATCCCATCATATATATACTGACCCTCCAACATGATCCATTCCAAATGTAACTCACCTGATTTGAATGAATTAAATGAAAATGAGGACTGTCTAAAATCGAACTAGCATTAATACCCGACTGGGGCTTGGTCTTTCCCACAGGTTGGAAGTCAATGGGTAAGTTTAGGGGTGGGGGATGTTTAAGGGGTAAGCCCTGTAGGACCAATCCTGTTACTGACTCATCAGAGAGGGAGAGACGAAAAGACAGCCGGACAGTGCCGCGGAGGAAGACACCAAAAGGTAAGTAATTGAAAAGAAATAAATAAATAAAGAGGCAGATATGGATGGATGGGCATAATAAAGGGGCAGAAATGGATGGCTGGGCATAATAAAGAGAGAAATATGGATGGCTGGGCATAATAAAGGGGCAGAAATGGATGGCTGGGCATAATAAAGAGGAAAATATGGATGGCTGGGCATAATAAGGGGCAGATATGGATAGCTGGGCATAATAAGGGTCAGATATGGATAGCTGGGCATAATAAGAGGCAGATATGGATGGCTAGGCATAATAAGAAGCAGATATGGATGGCTGGGCATAATAAGGGGCAGATATGGATGGCTGGGCAGATATGGATGGCTGGGCATAGGAAAGGGCAGATATGAATGGCTGGGCATAATAAAAAGGGACAGATATGGATGGCTGAACATAATAAAAAGGGGCTGATAGGGATGGCAGGACAAATAATAAAGGGGCAGACATATACTAGGGGCACACATTTACCGTATTTCCCCATGTATAAGACACTAAAGGGACAGGCATATGGAGACTAGACAAATAATAAAGGGACAGGCATATGGAGACTAGACAAATAATAAAGGGACAGGCATATGGAGACTAGACAAATAATAAAGGGACAGGCATATGGAGACTAGACAAATAATAAAGGGACAGGCATATGGAGACTAGACAAATAATAAAGGGACAGACATATGGAGACTAGACAAATAATAAAGGGACAGGCATATGGAAGCTGGCAAATAATGAATGGGCCAGACATGGAGGTGGACATTTGGAGAAATAATAAGGGGCAAACATATGGATGGCTGAATTAATAAAAGGGTCAGACACTAGACCCGCAGCGGTGCAAGACACACCCACTTTACCCAGACACTCCCACTGGCAGGAACATGATTTCCCCCCCCTCTACCATGTCGCAAAATTTTGTCCCAATTCTCAAATGTTGGGAGGTATGGTCACCAATTCTAATTTGTGTCCCCTTTTAAAAAGCAGCAATGTTTCAGTTGTCTGACCTGGGGTGTGAGACGGTCAAACACTCCACCGTTTAAAACTTAACTAATGTTTGAAAAACATTTTTCTTTTCAACACAGGTGGTTACCATAGTAACGGAGTGTTGGAAGCTCAGGAGCAGAGTATTTCTTTGTACCTAGTGGAATGGGACATGTTGGAGTCTCTGTTTATATTTATTTTCCTTTCCGGCAACAAAAATAGGATTCTCCTCAGCAAAAACAAACACAATGAATAATGCAAGGTATCAAAAAAAAAATCACACTTTGTTAAGAAGAGCAGCTCTCCTAACATATATCATTTCCCCATCAGCATCCTGCTCGTTTCAATATTTATGTGCAGCTTTACACACCTGTAGATGTGCACAATTTGCTTTGACAGCACAGTAGGTGGTTATTTCTTGTTGCTTTTTTGGCATTACAACAGAAATGATAATTACGGTAGCTGAGAATCGCACTTTGTTCACAATAGATGCTACAAATGTGTTTGCAGAATGCTTAAAACATATGTGCAGGAAACTGTATTCTAAGCAATTGCATCACTTTTGGCCTTTGTCTTCTCTAAGCTATTTTTAAGAAGAATATACATTTTAAAAAGTGATACAAATAAATGGATATAATTAAGGAATGCTGGTACGATGGTTTGCTGGCACAATGGTCTTTTTTTCAAAAATTGTGCTAGCAAGTCACATCACCACAGTATGGTAATTGAATACAGACTGTCTGCATTGTAGAAAATGGTGGTGAGGCGACTCCTGGAGTCACAAAAACTCCTCCATGGAATGGTAGGCGTTTTAACCTAACCCTACCCTTAAACCTTTCCTAACTGTGTGTCCCGTAGCCTAACCCTAACCTTCAGACAATAAAAAGAAAAATCCAGCTCTGAAGGAGGGGTACAGAGTATGGGCAATGGTAGTATTGAGTCTGTCAGCTGCCTAGTATGGATACGGAAAGTGTAGGGGGAGTGCTTCCTACTGAACATAATAAATAGCAAGATAGTACCCTCGGCGCGCCAGACAAGTCTCCTTATAATTATTATTAGTAGCAATGGACATAAATGGCACATGTGGTAGGGTGGAATAAAATATATGTTTTGTTTTATTTAATATATTCAACACACAGTGTGTAGGAAATAAATGGGTGTGGGTATAGGAGGAGTGATAGGTTTACCAAGGTATGTTATCAGTGGTGTAGACAGTGAGATATTTTTGTTGAAGTAACCAGTCCTGGTCTAGTGAAAGGGCTAATGAAGGTCCGACTGTGAGTGTCCAAAGAATGGTTCTCAATTAGAAGTTGCATGAGTATTTATAGTAATCCTGGTCAGATGTCTCATTAAACTCCGTGAGTGCGAATGCTGCTTTTCTCTTTCTTTTTGCTGAGTCCAGCATATACAAAATAGCTTCCGTGGTCCCTGCGTGTGCTAGATAGTTAGAATGGAGGAAATCTGTGGCACTGGTAACTCCAGGATGAGATACAAATAAATAGAGGTCTGAAATGGAAAAATGTGTTCACAGGGTAAATTTTCATAAACAAGAGATTCTGCAGAGCCAATTTCTGTTGCTATATAGAGGTGACATACATCACTTTAAACATAAACAGGATTTGCTCCTCTGTTAAGACAGTAGGTGTTGCTAAGCAAACATCTGCTTCTTCATAGTTTTTTGTGTGTATATATATCTCACTTAAATAAAAAGGTTGCCAGATCAAAGTCTAGATTTAGGCCATTGGGGAAGAGTTTATCCATGTCATAAATCCATTTAGTCTCTGCTCTGGAGATAATGAAGACAAAGTCACCTCCTCTCCATAGTCTGGTGACTTTTTTGATTCCCATGAATGTTAGTAGTTTGGGATCACAATTGTGGGAGGTGCTAAAATGGATGGGCACGCTATGAGAGGTCATGTTGTTCTTAATATTGCAAATATGTTCCGCAATTCTAAGTTTCAAGGGTCTAGTGGTTCTGCCTATGTACTGTAGGCCACACAGGCAGTTTAGTAGATATATTACTCCCTCTGTATTGCATGCAGGGCCGGCGGGACCCGCTCCGCGAGGGGATGCGGTGCATCCCGGCGCCATGCTGGATAGGCAGAATACATCAGAAAGTGCATAGCTTCTAAAACCATTTAAATAGTAATAGTATAAATAGTAATAATAAGTAAAAAGTAAGATATAATATAGAAATTTTTTCATACAAAATACATAAATAGATTAAAAATAACAGATAAAATGAATAATTAGATAATGGTAAAAAATTGTAGTAAGGTCATGTGGACCTCCGGTCCCTGAATGGGTATCCCCATCATGGCTCTGAATTACGGCCATCTATGGAAGACGGACGTAGTTCTGGATCCGGCCCAATGTCTGTAAGGTATGTGTCCCTAAAATATATGGTCTGTATTGTATTGCATTTTTAGGAATGGGATTTGTATAGTGGAGACTAGAATGTTGCCTGTATTGTATACATTTTACTTTCTTTTATTGTGGTTACAAGATTGTGTTTTATGATGATTACATGGATACTATACTCTAGAAACTCTAATGGCAAATTGTTAAACAGGTAGGCGCAAATATAAAGTTTGCAGGGAGGCGCCGAACACCCTAGCCCCGGCCCTGATTGCATGTTATTTTTTCTTTAATCTCAAATGCCCGTCCATTTTTGTTAGATTTAAAGTTAGAAATGCTTTTGGTAGACCTTTGTGTACAGGTTCTACAGCCTATATAATTGAGACAGTAATAGAAACCTTGTCGGTTCTCATTCAGCCATGAGTTAGGCTGGGGACAGTCTGTTCTCATTGCGCTAGGGACAGGTAGGTTCTTAAGATTTTTAGCTTTTTTAAAAGTAAGTGTTGGTTTTGGTGGTAGGAAGGGGAGGATTTTCTCATCTTGTAGTAGGATAGGCCAGTGTTTGATCCTTTGTAGATCTTTCGCCTGGCTACTGTATTGGGTAATGAATCGGACCTTGTCTGTTTCTTGGTGGTTAGGATCAGGTTTGGGTTTGGGGTTACATTCTGCAAGCCAGAAGTCATCATCCAAGTTTTTAACTTGGTTAAAATGTTTATTAACCGTTTCTGTGTTGTAATGTCTAGCAATAAATTTTTCTTTTAATACACTTGCTTGTTCTTGGAAGCATTAGATGTTGGTGCAGTTTCTCCGCATGCGTATAAACTGACTCTTAGGAATATTCCCTAGCCAGCGGGGGTGGTGGTGGCTGTGGGCCGGTATGTAATTGCTACAGTCTACTTTTTTAATGAACGTTTTGGTTTGAACGTGTTGTTTTCAATGTAGATTTCCAAATCGAGGAATTCTACTCTGTTGTCACTGATGTTCGCTGTAAACTGGAGATTTACGTCATTGTCATTTAAGTCATTGATGTACTTCACAATATCATTAAGGCTCTCCAGAGTGCCATTCCAGACACAGATCACATCATCTATGAATCTGTGCCAGGTTAGTATGTGATTGCTATAGGGATTGTTGTTCCAAATGGAGCTGTTTTCCCAGTGGGCAATGAAAAGATTTGCATACCCTGGTGCGAATTTCGTACCCATTGCGGTTCCTTTCAATTGTCTGTAGTGAGTGTGGTTGAACCAGAAGTAATTGTGCTCTAGGATAAATTTTATAGAGTCAGTGAGGAATTGGATTTGACTGGTGTGGAGGTCTGAATCGGTGGAGAGTATGTTGTGGACGACTTCACAGCCCTTAACATGGTCTATGACCGTGTAGAGGGAGGTGATGTCACAGGTCATAAGGAGTTAATACTCCTTCCAATTGATCTCTCTTAGAATTCTGAGGATGTGGGTGGTATCTTTTAGGTAGCTCTTCTGTTTGACCACTAAGGGTTGGAGGAAGCGGTCAATGTATTCTGACAGGTTGGAGGTAAGTGAGTTAATGCCCGAGACTATGGGGCAGTGAGTGATTTATGGACCTTTGGGAGGTAATAGAAGACTGGGAGTATTGGGTTTTTAGTGTTTAGGAATTCAAATTCTTTCTTAGTGAGTAATCCGTCTTCAAAAGCCTTATTCAAAAGGGATTGCATTTCCGTCTGTTAGAGTGCACCAGGATTGGAAGTGAGTTTGGTATATGTTTGAGAATCATCCAGTAGTCTGTGGGCCTCTTGTATATAGTCCTCCATGTTGAGGGTAACCAGGCCCCCTCCCTTATCTGCTGGCTTAATAATTATGTCATTTATTTTTTGTAAATCCTTCAATGCGCTTTTCTCAGCTTTGTTGAAGTTGTGAGCAGAAATGGTGTTGCTCAGCGGGGGGAGTTTTTTTTATGTCTGCCTCAGCCATTTTGATAAAGGTTTCAATGAACGGGTCTTTTCAGATGCAGGGAAGAAGGAGGACTTGAGCTTCAGGTCTGTGTGTGTGAAAGTGGGGTTGTCGTTCATGGGGTTTTCAGTTGTAGGTGTGGAAGGTTGAGTTTAGGGGGTTGTTGAGGCCGTGAGGCAAAAAACATTTTTTACGGTAAGGTTGTGGGAGAATTTATGAACATCCATGTAAGTTTATCCATAGAGCCGCTCGGGGCAAATGTTAATCCCTTATTTAATAGGGAGATGTGGGCTTGTGATAGGGGTATGAAGCTCAGATTGAAAATACCTTCCGGTTCTATTTCCTTATTTTTTATTTGGCTCCCATTCTTATTGCCTCCTCGTTTTCCTCAGTGTCGTCTGGTCTTATTTTTTGTTTGAGTGATGGAGGTGGTGATTTCTGTTCTGGGGGTGGGTGGTTCTGTTTGAGGAGGTGGAATTGGATTGTTGGGGAGAGGCGATTTAGTGAGGTTACTCTCCTCTCCACTTCTAAAAAATATTCCATTAGAACCTCTGGGTCATCCTGAGAGTTTTGGGATGATGCAGTACATGTTTTGGAGGCTGTTAGGCTAAGGTTCTCAAGGAGGAAAGCTTTCCGTGTGTTTAGGTCCTTTAAACTACTTGGGCACCTTTTTGATATTGGAAAGCTGCTTTGTTGGCGTACTGTTTATACTGGTTTCAATGAAGATGTAGGTTAGTCCTTCTCTTGTGGTAGTTCTGTTTGTGGGGGCCGACCCTGGGGTAAGCATGACTCCTGGGATTATGGTGTCCCCGAAGGGGAGGGATATTGTAGGTTCTATTGGACTGGTGGAACGGAGGATGTGTAGGAATGGATAGTAGAGATGGTGGATGTCCTGTTGAGTTTCTGGGGGGGCCTGGTTCTGGAAGTGTGAGATTACCAGAGCGATGCTCCAGGTTAATGCTTTGGGTAACTGGGAGAGAACGGGTGCAGGGCGTTTTTTTCTCCTTTATGTGTTTAGAAAACTTTGATATTTTTCTGTCAATGATCTAAAAGACCGCATATACGCAATCTACGTATCGAAACGATATGCAGATTGCGTACAATAGCTACTACGCATGCGCAGTAGCTATTGTTAATTAAATTACGTCCGTCTATGGAAGACGGACGTAGTTCTGGATCTACCCCAATATTCGGCTAAATAGGCACAGGTCAGGTCTATAGCTGGCTACACACTACAGTGATTATTGACCCCATCCTCCAAGCATCAGATGATCAGGCCAATAATTGCTGTAGTGAATGTATCCTATTTAGCTGTAATGGCCCCGATGCAGATCTGAGTGTATCTCGAAGTCTCTCTGTGTGATTTGCTACTGAGCATGCTCAGAACCGAAGAGTGCGCAGAGACGCCCCATTCAGATCATGGAACAATCCTGGCATCAGAGGGCCTTTGCCTCTGAGAGGCGTGTTGAGGGAGAGACTGTTACGACACTCCGGGTTTACCTGGCTGAGAACCGGAGTGGTCGTGGAGAAGATGGTGAACTGGAGTGGCGCCCTGGGTTTACCTCGGAGAGAACCGAGGCGGCCACGGGAGAGAGGGAGGTAGTGACCGAGTTGATTGACGGGGCCCGGTAACTTTGCTATTGGGTGGTTTTCACCAGAGCCCCAGATGGCGGGGATGGATTTGGCTGCATCCCAAAAGCCTGGTCATGCCTCGTTGAACCAGACTCGAGGAAGAGAATAGGAAACCTGGAGTGGATACCCGACTGAGGGGAAAGAAGCAGTAAGGTAAGTGGGAGTAGAGCCAGGCGACAGACAACGAATAACACAAAACCCAGCACGACGGACAGAAGATGGTTCACGGGACTGGATAAGATGCACAAGGAATTGCACACACACACTCACACAGCGGGGCCTACGAAGAGGTAACATAAGCAGGCACTCAAACGATAAGTAGGTATTGCAGGGAAGGTAGATACAATAAGGGATGAGAACCAGGGCTGGATAAACAAAGGAAACTGAGGCAGGAATCAAGGCAGGTAAGTGGGTCAAACAACGATCAGTTCACTAGGCAGATAGCACTAGGCACACAGTAAGTAGCAGGTCACAGAACTGAGGAAACAGACTCTATAACCAGCGTGGGAATGCAGGCTGTAAGGACTAATAAAGGATCTGCTATCCTCTGATAGGACAGCCAAGAACAGCCCCCCTGACGAGGAAGCGTTCCCCTAGCAACCAGGAACGCATAAGTGTGAGTGATTAGCAGAGCGCGCGGCTAGTGGGGAAGCGGCACACGTGGAGGTAACTATGGACGCTGTAACTACAGGAGCCGTCGGCTGGGTATTTCCCATAGACGCGCTGAAGGTAAGCAACAGCGTGGGGAGGAAGCAGGAAATATAGCCTGCCGTTACACGGCAGCTGTAACAGTACCCCCCCTAAATGAGGAGTTTTGATATCCCTAGGCCTGATTTCTCAGGAAATCTTTCATTAAACTTTTTTTTTAATCTGTCTGTGTGAAGGTCTCTAACAGGTATCCAGGATCTTTCCTCCGGACCGTATCCCTTCTAGTGGACCAGATAATGGATCTGATTCCTGAAATTCTTGGAATCAAGAATTTCTTCCACCTCAAATTCTTCTTGATTGTCCACAAGTACCGGAGGAGTCTTGACTGGAAGATTTTGATGAAACATTTTAGAAGTTTTGACTGGTTTCAGAAGGAATACATGAAAGGTGGATGGAATTTTGAGGTTTCGGGGTAGATCTAGCCTAAAAGCAACAGGATTGATCCTCCTTGAAATTCGAAATGGTCCAATGTAGCGAGGACCCAATTTCCTACAAGGTTGTCTTAATCTAATGTTTTTTGTAGAAAGCCAGACCCTGTCCCCCACTCTGAAGTTACCTCTGGACCGATGCTGGTCAACTCTGGTCTTGGTCCTGAAAGCTGTGTCCTGAAGACATTGATTGACTTTCCTCCAGACGGTCTTCATGGGCCTGATCCAGACCTACGCCCACCGTCGCTAGGAGGGCTGGCGTAAGTGTAAGATCGGCTGAAAAGCCGATCTGCGCATGCGCCGTGTAGATGTTGCCTGGCGTTGCTACGGCAATGCCCGATTGTGGATCGGGCATCCGTAGCAGCGCCGTAGGGACGCTGGAGGGGATGTCCCCCAGCGTCCCTACGTTCAGGTTAGTGTAGGTGGGCGGGGGGATCTAGTTTAACAGGGATCCAATAGCATTATAAATATCATCTACTGCCAGTAGTTTATTAGCAAGTGGACATTGCTATCTTCACTGTAACTCAATTTAAAATCCATCTAGCTCCACTAGATGGGTGTATTCTGTGAGGGGCCATACGCCCGCACAGGGGGAGTGTCAGGGAAAGTGAACGCCGATATGCTGTGCTTTAGTAAGCACAGCGCATCGGCGTAGATCTGGATCAGGCCCCATGTTCTTAATTGTCCCCCTAACTCCCGGATGAGGGGTGGTGGTGACAGGAATAATAGAGCTAGCTCTTGGATGGATCCCCTGGACACAAAAGAAAGGTGACACGGCAGTAGAGGAATGATGAGCGTTATTATAGGCAAATTCCGCCCAGGGAATGTTCTCTGACCAATTGTCTTGGAGTCTGGAAGTGTAGCATCGTAAGTATTGCTCTAAGGACTGGTTTACTCTCTCAGTTTGTCCGTTAGACTGAGGATGATATCCTGAAGATAAATTGACTTGTAATCCCAGACTCCTACAAAACGCTCTCCAAAAGCCACAAACTGCGAACTTCGATCCGAAACAATTTCCAGGGGTAATCTGTGCAGTCTAAAGATGTGCTTGACAAAAGATTAGCCAGGGCTTGGGCATTGGGTAGACCAGATAACGGAATGAAATGTGCCATCTTACTGAACCTGTCAACCACCACCCAGATGGTTGTATGGCCCTGGGATTTAGGAAGATCCATAATAAAATCCATGGACAAATGAGTCCACGGGCATTTGGGAATAGACAGGGGAAAAAGTGGCCCATATTGGGGAGACCGTGGTGTCTTGTTCTTAGTGCAGAGAGAACTTGAGAGCACAAATTCCCGGGAGTCTTGTAACATGGAAGGCCACCACACAGATCTGGACAACAGCTCCAACATCTTCTGGACCCCCAAATGTCCCGCCGTCTTACTAGAGTGGATCTCCTGGAGGACTTGTCTTCTAAATTTTTCAGGAACAAACAGTCGACCAGTGGGTGTTTGAGCTGGGGCTTGACCTTGGACCGCCAGAATTTTGGACCGAAGATCCTGTGTTAACCCAGTGATGATGCAAGTTGGAGGAATCAGGGGTAAGGGAGGGAGGGAGGGACCATGCTGTGGCAGGAAAGCCCAGGAAAGAGCATCAGCTCGATGGTTCTGTGATCCAGGTCTGTATGTGATGATGAAATTGAAGCGTGTAAAGAAAAAAACCCAGCGGGCTTGTCGAGGATTTAGGCGTTTAGCAGACTCAATGTATGCTAGATTTTTATGGTCAGTAAGCACCGTGATAACATGCGCAGAACCCTCCAGCCAGTGCCTCCATTCTTCAAATGCCATTTTGATGGCTAACAGTTCCCGGTTTCCCACATCGTAATTATTTTCCGCTGATGAGAATTGCTTGGAGAAATAAGCACTAGGAAAATACTTAGTTTCTTGTGGGTCTTTTTATGACAGAACTGCCCCTGTCCCGACATCCGATGCATCGACTTTAATGATGAAGGGAAGGTTAGGATTAGGATGTCTGAGAATGGGCGCAGAAACAAAGGCCCGTTTCAATGCTTCGAAGGCCCTTACTGCATTCTCCGACCAGTTCGTAGGATCTGCCTTCTTCGTGGTCAATGCCGATCTAGGAGCCATCAGGGTGGAGAAGGACTTAATGAATCCACGATAATAATTGGAGAATCCCATGAACCGCTGGATGGCCTTGAGATCCATGGGTTGTTTCCACTCCAGAATGGCCTTCACCTTTTCCTCTGGGTCCATGGCGAAACCCAAAGGGGAAATTACGTACCCCAAAAAGGTTATTCTGTCAACCTCAAATTCACACTTCTCCAATTTGGCATACAACCTGAACTCTCCGAGACGAGCAAGGACCAGCTTGACATGCTTACGGTGTTCTTCAAGGGAGGGAGAAAAGATAAGGATGTCATCAAGATAGACCACTATGAACTTCCTCAAGAAATCTCTGAAGACGTCATTGATGAAATCTTGGAATACCGCCGGAGCATTGCATAACCCGAAGGGCATTACCAGATATTCGTAGTGGCCTGTATGGGTGTTGAATGCAGTCTTCCATTCATCTCCCTCCCTGATCCGCACCAGGTTGTATGCCCTGCAAAGATCAATCTTAGAGTAAATAAAGGCTCCCTTGACTTGATTGAACAAATCTGAGATCAAAGGCAGTGGGTAGGTGTTCTTGACTGTGATGCGATTAAGGGCCCGATAGTCAATACATGGTCTGAGAGAGCCGTCTTTCTTGCCCACAAATTAAAATCCTGCGCCCACTGGCGACTTGGAGTGGCGAATGAACCCTCTCTCCAGGTTTTCTTTGATATACTGGTCCATAGCGACTGATTCTGGTCGAGAGAGAGAAAATAATCTCCCTTTAGGAAGCTTGGCTCCAGGGGTGAGTTCAATAGCACAATCATAGTGCCGATGTGGAGGCTGTACCTCCACAGCTTGTTTGGAAAAAACATCCGCATATTCAGCATATTGTGACAGAATCTTTTCCACTGAAATAAAACCTACCCGGACTGGGTGAGAAATGCAACTTTCTTCATAGTAGTCACTCCACCGAATAATTTCTCCCAGAGACCAGTCAATGCATGGGTTGTGGAGTCTGAGCCAAGGATGACCAAGGACCAGCCGCACTGAAGCGCAATTTGTCATCAGGAATGTAATGACTTCTGAATGGCACAAACCTATAGACAGTTGAATGGGCTCAGTCTTAAGAAGTATAGGACCCTCCGACAGCGGTAGTCCATCCAATCCCACTGCAGAGACTCCAGACTCTTGACTTGAATATTCATAGAATGAACCAGTTCCATGTCAAGAAAATTCCCCGCAGCACCGCTGTCCACAAACGCGGATAGTTGTTCTTCGCAGTCCCTAAGGACCAGTCGGACGGGGACCAGAAGCAAATTCTTTGAGGAGACTAGATGTACACCCAACCAGAGCTCCTCATGAACCGGTTGGGTTTCTAATTTCCCAACTAAGTGACGTGTTTCTTCGGGCACAAATCCGCCCTGTGGGCCTTTCCTCCACAGTAGAGACATAGGCCAAGATTCTGTCTGCGGGCTTTCTCCTCTTTGGATAGGCGATACGAGCTAATCTGCATAGGTTCTTCCTGCGCTTGGAATTCCTGAGGAGAATGAACCACAGAGTAGCTGGTGACGGAATCTTTTTCCAGACGGCGTTCTTTCAGACGCTGGTCGACCTTAGTAGCCAGACGCATGAAGTCCTCAAGATTCCTGGGTGCTGGAAATTGAACGATAGTGTCCTTCACCTGGTCCGACAACCCGATGCAAAACTGACTGCGGAGAGCCGGATCATTCCAGCCGCAGTTGTTGGCCCAGCAGCGAAATTCAGAACATTATTCTTCTGCAGTCTTTCTTCCCTGTTGTAGGGAACGAAGCTTCATCTCTGCAGTGGCTGTCCTATCAGGATCCTTGTATAGTAGGCCCAGAGCTTCAAAGAAGGCGTCGACAGACTGGAGTGCAGGATCTTCAGGGTGTAAACTAAACGCCCAAGCCTGGGGGTCCCCCTGGAGTAGGGTGATAACTAGACCGACTCGCTGTTGTTCGGATCCTGATGCATTAGGTCGAAGCCTGAAGTAAAGCCGGCAATTCTCCTTGAAGATGTGGAACTGGCTGCGATCTCCTGAAAATCTATCTGGGAGATTAACTTTAGTATCCGACGATACTGCTGGTGATGTTGGGGCAGGAGCTTGTGGAGCAATGGCTGAGGCCCTCATGGCCGAGATGGCTTCTTCTTGATCATTGACCTTTAAGGTGAGGGTCTGTACCATCTGTCCTAGATTGGGTGATTAGCGCATTTATGGCTTCAGCCATGGAGGGCTCCCCCGAGGTTTGCATGTCTTAGCCGGTTATAATGTTACGACACTCCGGGTTTACCTGGCTGAGACACTCCGGGTTTACCTGGCTGATAGAGTTCACAGCCAGTAATAGCTATGGGCCGTATGCAGACTACTGAACGTATAACATATGAAATACCGCATTTACGCAATCTACGTAAGGAAAACATACATAGATAACGTAAAAAATTTACTACACATGCGCAGTAGGAAAAAACGCTAAACACGGAAGTCTGCATACGGCCCTATATTACTATGTTATATTATAATAGCTATATTACTATATTATAATAGCTATATTACTATATTATATTATAATAGCTTTATTACTATATTATATTATAATAGCTATATTACTGGCTTGGGCCCATTATCGGAGCCTTCATAAGGTAAGTGCAGCACAGAGGAGGACAGTGGAAGTGCCCCCCCCCCATCCGGCCCAGCGCCCAAAGCTCAGCGTTTCGATTGGCTCCGGTATGTCCGCCACTACTGCTGCTGCATTCGTGTCTTCATCACTTCTAAGCTAACTTTAATACGTTATGCGTGGTTTTATGGAGCGCACAATACATTCGGTTATGGGTTAGATCAGTTCATACATGGTATATATCTATGAAAGGTAACAGACTCACCTGATGTATAATGTTAACATTTATTTTAGAGATGGATTCATCCTACAAAATGAAATATTAGAGTAGCATGTCAAGCCAAGTCACCAAATTCAGAACCATTAAAGTTATCAGCTACAAGAATTTTATCTGTAAGAAGAGATTTATTAGTATCAGTTTATATAGGAATCACATAATCATTTTATAAGACTGTGTTTAGCTCTTAACACATGAAAAATGTGTTCCTAAATAGATAAATGACTGTACCACCCAAACTCCGCCCATTTCTTCATAAACCCCGTCCCTTTAGAGCGGCAGCACTGGACAAAATAAATATAGTTTAAGAATAAAAACAGAAAAAAAAACCCGGTCTCCAGGCAGGTCCACTTATCGGATCAAACTGGAGGTAGGTGGGACAGCGGGACAGCTGGACTGTGAGACAGTCACTTGCTATTGGGATTATCCGGCTGGAATGGAGAGTGCTGTAGCTAACCCAATGATAAATCAATTTCATTCTAATTCTTTCTCATTTACTTTGTATGCTGTATGGACTGTATTCAGACTAAGGGAGATGTTGCCCATAGCAACTAATTAGATCCCAGCTGACATTCTCTAGTGTGTAATAGGAAAGTGAGAACACCTTGCGTGCGTATGTGACCTGACGTTATCAGCTCTGGATCCGGTAAGATGTTTGTTAAATATTCTGCTCCAAGTAATCCAGAATGTCACCTGCTTTATAATATGGGACCGTGTTTACAGATCCGTTTTTGCGTGCACATTTTTAGGAGCGGATTAATTGCGTATGCGTAATAACTTTTTCCACACTAATTACGTAGTATTTACTCACGTAAGTACTTTATGTACGGACTTGTGAATTGCACTTAGGGACATACGTATGGAGGGGCGTGTTTTTTTTTACATACTGTTGAAGTTACGTGAAAGTGGGCGGGGGGAGGCATTTAAATGGGCATTTGAGGGCATGGTTAGATAAATATGCACGTGTGTAAATAGCATACACGTGTAAGAACACACGCAGAGATAAGGGTGCCCTATGGAGGCGTAAGTCATCAAAAATCCATCCGGCCGAAGGAAGTGTCATGGGTGTTGCCATGCTACAAGCGTACGTAAAACCGCGCACATAGTAAATACGGATCTGTGAATCCAGTCCATAGACTTTAATCTGGACAGATACAGCAGGAGTTCTGAGCAGTCATTTGTGTCTCCGCTGCCAGTCTAAGCTAGTGTCCCTCGGAGTTTCTCACACAAGTTCATCCAAATTCAACCCAGAGACAAGTGTGTTGTAAACGTCCTATACAATGTCCAGGGACACTGACGTGTAGGATGTTCCACCGCAGGAACAGCAACTGTTTCTGTAACGTTTCAAAGGTTAACTCAATCGTTTTATCGTCTCCAGCAATCTGCAAACAGATGAAAACACCAAATGTTGCTGTTTGCGATCTGGAAGCGGATGTTGCAGCCTTTAATTGATTGCGGTTTGTGGTTAGATAGATATGGAATGCAAGATACAGGTCATGAAATAACAGCTTGCACGCAAATAACATAACAGATCGGAAACGGAAGGGGGTTTGCAGTTAGTCAGCTCTGATAAATGCTGTCAAATCATCTGCTTCTCTCCTCATTTATGGGTTACTGCTAGAATATAGGAATACATTGTAGTGCCCTACACAGACATTTGTTTATGTTTCATTTAATACCACTCATCTAGCCAAGTACTAGTCTGAAAGTGGCACTCTGATATCCATATACAGTCCTTCTCCCTCCAGGGACTGCTTCTGATGTCAATTCTGCTTTATAAGCAAAAAAAAAAAAAACACAAATCACCTTCAAGTATTTATCATTAACATTCTGCAATGATGTTAATTGAGTGGAAATAATTATATTGTTATGTTTATGCTGCAGCTGGTATAATGATGCCATGTTCGTCACGACTGTATTTGTCACTTTGTAGCACAGAGCGTACACTTATCACCTATATATCGTCCCACCTTGCCCCCACCATGGATTGAAAAACTGCTTGGCGACACTGCACAGGATGTTCTCTAAACCACAATATTGCAGGGTTGCAGACTCTCCCAGAATGTCCGGGAGATTCTCGAAATTTGGGCAGTTTTCCTTGTTTGGGAAACCACAGTCTAGAGTCCTGCCCCCCTGCCACTAGTGTGCTAGTGCTGCTAGGGACAGGGAGAGACTTGATGACGCAAATTACGTTATCAAGCCCCACCCCCATCAATATTAAACCACAAAATAAGGGGTGGGGCTTAATAACACCATTTGCATAAATCGTTGTTAAGCCCCACCCACTGCATGCATGTATGGCTTCCCTCCGGAATCTCCCAGAAGGAAGCTTTTAAAAGTTGGAAACCCTACAATATTGCCTTCTGGACCTTCTAGGATTGCTTCTTCCCAGGAACAAAAAAAAAAAAACTTGTCCACTGCTCAATACCACACAATATATGGCACTATGGAGCGGATCCAGCACTGCAGAAATATAACACGGATTTGTTATCTATAAAATTCAGAGTTGCGTGATTCTATTACAACATGCAAGTCTGCATAGGATATAGTCAGGGGTGACACAATATTTTTCTTTGGGGGGGTGAAGATATCATTTCATTTTACGGACCTTAAGTTGCCAAATGGGTGCCCCTCCCCCATGTTTTTTTAAAAACAAAGTAAAAATATTAAAATGTTGGGCCGGATCTGATGGGGACTCACGCAAGTCATTTGTGTAAGTCCTCTCCCTTGGGAACATCTGAGCATATGCGCACCATAATGAATTTACGTATATCAGTACTTACGCTGAAGGGGCTGACCCCTCAGTTATGATGGCTGTATCCCCGCCATATAAGCGGGGATAGCCATGTAAATGAGAGGTTGGGGGACGGCTAAGCCCCGTTATGACTAGGTCTACAACCATACGTCCGAAGACCTAGTCATAAAAGTTTAGATTTCCTACTGACAGCGGGGAGTGCAGGGGGCGTGTACTTCCCACTGCAGGAGTGCAACTACGGACCCCCGCACGCCCGTAAAATGTGCAGGGGTCAGGATCTGGCCTTTAGGCCCGTATTCAGAGTACTGGACGTATAACATATACGTCCGGTGTTTAGCGATTTTTACCACTGTGCATACGTAGTCTTTTTTTTACGTAATCTACGTATCTTTTTCTTACGTAGATTGCGTAAATGCGGTCTTTCAGACTGCATTTACACAATCTACGTAAGAAAAATATACGTAGATTACGTTAAAAAATGACTACGCATGCGCAGTAGCAAAAATCGCTAAACACCGGACGTATATGTTACACGTCCAGTGCTCTGAATACGGGCCTTAGAGCATTAGAGCATCGGGCGTCCGTATTTTTTGCGTATTTTCCAACGACGGGGCGTGTTTATAGTACGAAGTTAGTATGGACGCTGGAGTTAAGGAATGTAGGCGGGGGGAGCCATTTAAATTGTACAGTATGGGCGTGCTTAGGCCGCTATGAACTGCGCGTCGCTACGAAAATACGTACGAACACATGGAAAAGTTAGGGTAGGGTTCGGCGGGCGTACTGAAAGGAAGGTAAGGGGAGTGTCGTGGGAGTGAAAGTTTTTACCCTGGAGCGGTAATACGCTCCACTCTCATGCGTAGGTCTGGATCAGGCCCTATGGGCCTCATTTACCCATTATTTGAAATCGACCTATGTCGCCGCGATTTTCCCACAATTTTTATGCTAAAATTGTCATATTTACTAACCGTCGATTTTTTCCCTGCAATTTTAAATCCACGTCGAGTTTCATCGATTTTTCAAGGGCTAAATCGCTGTGCTTTTCTTTGGAAAATCCCTGTCAGACAGAAGCACAGCATGTCTGGAATGCTTGGCATGGCTGCACTGATAGAACTACAAGGCTCAGCATTGCTAAGCTTTGTAGTAATATCAGCGTCAGCATGTTAAGCCTTCTAAATATGCTGCGCTGTCTCCGGTACCTAAAAAAAAAATACAGTGTGCACAAAATATACATAAATACAGTGACATACATGTGTTTATTAAAAAAGCATTTTATATGGATTATATAGCCCCCTAATGTGTTAACTCACCTACTGTGGCCACTAAATGTGTAATAATGTACTGTGTGTTGCATAAAATAAATAAAATAAATTCACACTCACTGTTTAGCTATCATTCTTTGGACAAATTGCTTGGAGTTTCTTTCTTCTTTGCAGGTCATCTTCTGCAGTTGCTTGTAGAATCTTCTCCAGTTGATAGAAGATGCATCTCCGGTCCTCTATTCAGCTCTTCAGCCTCTTCTGGCACTTGCCCCGGCGACAGGCTCCTTCCTCTTCTTCTGCACCGCTCCTAATGACCATTCAGCCTTTTATAGGCTGCGCCTGCATTTGGGAAACAGAAAAAATAGTCAAATAGATTGACGTGTTTTTCTGGTACAGTGTGGGGTGCTTTAATTGAAAGCACAAGGCGCTTTGTTTTTAAACACTTTGCCGTCGATCTAAAGGCGGTTTATTCAAATCGCCTTTAGTGAATTCGGTGATTGCTATTTTTTGAATGGCAAACATCTGGACGATTTTTGTCCAGCGATGTTTCCCTTGTCGAATTTGTCAAAGCCCAAAGTCCCGGGACTTTGGCTTTAGTGAATATCACGATGGCAGAATCACTGCTAAAGTCCCGGGACTTTGGGGGATTTTGACAAAATCGACTTTAGTAAATATACCCCTATATGTAGGGGACTGTTAGTGATAGAGGACCGGATTCACAGATAAGTTTTTGCATGGAGTAACGTACGTATTTTTAGAATTGGAGTAATTGGCGGAAGTCACCAAAAACATGGCCGTGTGAAGGGAGTATCATGGGTGTTGCCTTGCTACATGCGTGTGTATAATTGCGTACCTTAAACAAACAGATCTGCGAATACAGTCCAGAGATGGCATTTGCGGACAGAAGGACCTCCCTGCTCTTGCAACGATGCTTCTTTAAGAGGCTCCGAATGACATCCAGCAAGGCTTCGGATTACATAAGACTACAGAAGAGTGAGAATAAAAAAAAAAATTTGATCACATTTTAAGTGTATCTTAGGTAATTATGGGGGACATTGCATTGGGTTTACACTTAAGAAGCTCCAGCTTCTTGCAGCAGTCCTAAGCTTGTGACAAATTTTAGGAGGAAGCGCAGGGAACCCACACTCACAGCAGCACCAGGGCAGAGCACAGAGAACTGGTGGATCAGCTACTCTACGTTTGTCTTTCCTTGTTCGTTCCTGTTTTGCACATGCCCAGTGCAAACACACGTTGCGCTTACATATTAAATATGGTGTAAGCTTAGCTCTGGATCCACTCCTACAACTCTTATCCCATTTGCTAAATTTTCAACTTAGTGTTGCATGTAACTTGTAACGGCAGAGTCTTGTGGTGCAAGATAGCTGACAGCAGATGTTGGATAAGGGTTGTAGTCCACACATATGCACTTAACCAGATTCTAGGTTTATTTAGTAGAGAGCAAGTGGTAACAGGTTGTGCAGTTCTGGTACACAAGGGGTTAATGCATTCAGCAATGAGGTTCTGCAACAACAGGAACTCACAGTACTGCAGGGATATGATAAAACAGCAGCTTGTCAGATATGCAGGATCAGGCTGTATGTAAAGGGTTACTGTGTGAGGAGACTGTGAGCTGCAAAAGTCTTTTGAGAAAGGACTGTAGATCCGAAACGCGTCAAGTGATTCGGAAGCCAGGTGTTTTCCATCGGTGTCCCCCTCCCGCTGTCTGAAGATCTCCAGCCGAGTTGTAGGACGCACATTCCACTACATCATCATCTATCGTCTCCTCGTGCAAGCCGGAGGTTTGGAGCTGTTCCCCACGGTGTGGACGTCCCCACGGGTGTCCGGTCCCAGAAACTCTTCTTATACCGGGACCTCAATTGGATAAGGATTGTCACAACAAGAACTACACAAAGATCACCCCCAGACGGATTGGACATATACCCCTGTGTGCCGTCACTAGGTCAGACTAATCCATGATTTGATATGTTTTAAATATATGTTATGGTACCAGTTTATTATTGATTATATGTAATATTCCAGCGCTTCTCTCATCACAATTTTATAAATATATCTATCTATCTATCTATCTATCTATCTATCTATCTATCTATCTATCTATCTATCTATATATAGTATATACACACATACTGTATATACACACACACACATACTGTATATATACACACACACACACACGTATACTGTATACACACACACACACATACATGTTAATTAAACTGGCCGGCAGATGTTAGAATGCAGGGCCCACTTTCCCTTCTAACTCTTATGCATGAAGTGCACAGAAAGAGAAGCAGCTCCACACCTCCACTTATACCTGAGCTGCTGCTACGGTCCTCCTGTCACACTGAGCCCTGCGCTCTTCTGTAAGAAACGCAGGCACACAGTGCGGGAGGCGAGGGTGCGGCACTGGTGTGACGTCATGATGTCACCCAGTGCATTACTGGGAACGGGGCCCAAAGCCAGTAATAGTTATATTACTGGCTTGGGCCCGTTAACGGAGGATTCTGCACCCAAATACAGGGCCAGATTTTGGACCCCGGGGGCCCTAGGCCCTGGCCTAGGATGCCTAGCGGGTAACCTGGCCCTGATCACATGCATTTGTGTACAGATGTTTTCTGGGATGATGTATTTGCAGAGCTCTGCATCAGACCTCTGTCTTTCATCCTTTCTCCTGAACTATACAAGGAAAGTTTGCTACAACTTTCAATCAATTTTTTTCTGTCGGGTGGAAGTTCAGGGAAGGTGATTGCAGTAGTACAGAACTTCATAAAAACTCAGTACAGCTTTGTCCTTGGAGAGTTATTATACTTTTATTCAATGTTCTTAGATGCTGTAACACTTCTGTCCTTTCTCCATGCTCTTTGTGCTACAAACTACGATAAAAAAAAGATAAATTAATTATATTCTCTTTTCATTTGTTGAATGACTAAAATTATATTGAAAGCCACTTCACCCCCCAGGTTACTTTATTTTCAAGGTGAAGAAGACTTACTCTATTGTTATAGAACCAACAGCTACTAAAAAATAAATGCAATAAAACTAATTTCTAGCTCTTTATATTTCTATACCATATAAGAACACATCCAGACATCAGAAAATGTCCCATTTTGGAATGTGACAGATCTGAATCCTCTGGATCTATAAATCGATCCTCTTTGAAAATCCAAGAGCATGGCAGAACATCCCACAGAGCAGAATTATTTCCGCTATGTTGGAGTGCGGTTGAAGTGCCCGGGTAGAATACTGTCTTTAAGAAGTAAAGACAGATGGAAAATCATTTTCGTTTGTCTCTATTTCAAATAGGCAATCTTTGTGAATTTTTTTTTAAATTGGTGAGTAAGCTGATACTCACCCATTCATTTTTTAATCCGCCGCCCGCCACAGACCCCACCACAGAGATGAATAATCTTTTTGGGGTTAAGGAGAGGGTTTGGCTTAGGCTCTGTGGAAGGGAGAGTTAGAGTTAGGGTCATAGAAGGGGAGGGTTAGGGTTAGTCTGTGGGGAGTGGAGTCTTAGGGTTAGGCTATGGGTAGAGGGCTCTTAGGGTTAGACTACGAATAGCGGGTTTTAGGGTTAGGCTACAGGGAGGGGAATGTTAGGATTAAGCTGCAGGGAAGGGAGTGTTAGGATAAGGATTACGGAAAGAGTTGGGGTTAGATTACATACTTACCATTCGAAGCACCGTGTTTGGTGCTCCAAGGATCGATTGCTTTGCCTCTTCGAGGCAGATGCAATCGATTTCCCAGCCATTTTGGAACTGGCTAGTAGAGAACGGCCCTATTTCGATAGGGACCCACACCCATTGGAGTGGGGGACCCATGTAAATAGTACAGTAAGGACTGTCTTCAGTCCTTATATACTGTACAGACCCACCCACTATCCATATAATATGTGGGAACAGAGTAGAAATCTTAAGGTAGGGTTTACCCAGCAGAAATCCTTATCAGCAAGGGGATTGGCCTCCCTTAATTTTTTCATTTCTGGATGTAATGGGGATCTAGCAGCGGACCTCCAACTGAGGTGGTAGGGGAGGTCTAGATCTGGTCTCTAATAACAAATCACTCATAATAATCAAATATTTAGGAAAAAGTTCCAGTGGCAGAACTGGAACTTGACAATAGAGATGCTGGCCTCCAGGCAACAGCTCTGAAGAGGGGCACTTCTCCATTGTATCCGGCAGTCCAGGGCTGCCACTGAGAGCTCATACGCTGGTATATTGGGGGTCTGACAAGGCACATTATACAAAGTACATGTGGGGTATATTGGGGTGTGGAAATGCTACATACTAAAATGTATAGGGTTTATAAATACCAAACAACTGAGTCCAACCATCCCACAAAACCCTGACAGACAATAAATCAGACACAATATAAACATGGAGACTTAGGCTGGTGTTAAAAAGATTAGAATTGATGACTATGAATTTATTGGGTTGAGAGGTGGCCACAGAAGCAATGGGGGCCTAAATCCTTGTCTAGTCTTAGTTTAAATAAGCCATTGTGATGGTAGAAAAATGGTCAGCCCCGGTCTGGAAGGGATGGTTTTCTAGGCAACCAGCCTATCATCTGTATGGTAAACATTACAAAATAAAGAAGTTTGTCTTAAAAATCCCATTAATAAAAGGCTAGAGAATGAGGGTTGTACATTTTGCCATTCGGCCGTGTTATGTATCAGCATGGCTGACTAAGTTGCTAGTTTAATCAAAATATGATATCAAAGTCATTGTATCAATGTCACCATGCTCAATAAGTGGCAAAAGTACAGTCAGGATGACCTGACTACATCACTTGTAAAGTGCTTAAGAAAAATGAAATGTGAATGCCAAGATTATGTGTCTGGCGAGTTTTCTTCAAACACAATTATAAGCATAGGGCAGACAGACTGTCGCTCTAGAGATTTGTTCATTTTATTGTGCAATATTTTTGGCAATAGGGATGTTATATATTTGAAAAACATGTTACTCACTTAGGGCTAGATCCCGATCCTGCATGCTTTACGTGCGTGTGGGGGTCCGTAGTTACGAGTGTAGTAGGGAGCGCACGCCCCCTGCACTCCCCGCTGTCGGTAGGAAATCTGGACACTTATGTGTCCAAATACTTACCTTAACTATTCCGACCACAGACCACAGACCTAGTGGTAGCGGGGCTTCCACACCCCCGACCCCTCAGTTATATGGCTATCCCCGCCATATACAGCCATCGTAATTGAAGGGTCTGCCCCTTCAGCGTAAGTACTGATGCAAGTAACTTTGTTAGGTACGTTAGTACTTACACTGGTGCGCGCATTATCAGATGTTCTGAGACAAGGGACTCACACAAATGACTTACATAAGTCGGACTTAGTTCTGGATCCGGTCCTTAGAACTGTTTTCACGGTTAAGTGCAGATGATCTGTACGTATTTTAATGAGCGGATATACTGCGCATGCCTAGAACTCAAACATATGCACGTTAACCATGGGTGCTTGATTCACATACAGACGTCAGACTTGGGACTGATGCACGCATCGGCACGGAATGAGTCCTGCATGCGTGCTAGAGGGGCAAGACTCTTAATGCACTAATGTACAGTATGGGCGCAACTCTTAAATTAGGACTGATTCACAAGTGCGAGTGCCTTGCGGAAGTATACATGCGCACTGCAAATAACAAGCTAGCCCTCTGCCCCTGTTAAGTTGTTTTATGTATGGTTTACCTATGCATCTGGTTGATATGTTTTTGAAGCCATTAGACCTTTAGCACTCTAGAAAACATTTCTATTTACATTGAATTGAATATTTTTTTATACTTTTTTTTAAAAATAATGTTTTATTTGAAATTTTTATTAAAAGGAAAGAGCTAAATATCTGAGTAAACAGTTACAATATAATAGATTAAAAAAAAACAATAATTGTTAAAAAGAAGATAAATAGCAATTAGCATAAATTACACAGGTAGTGCGTTGCTTCAAGACACCTTAATAGTTAAACTTACAATATGGCATTATTATATTAGTAAAAAACAATCACAAAATTCATTTAATAGTCAGATAATAGTCAGATAATAGTGTTGAAATAAATACAAAGAAGTTTTGAGTTGCTTATTAACATTTGCGCTTAGTTGCGGTTGAGTGAAAACTGATTAAGTTTAAGTACCTAGATGGCTTCCGTGTGATTCACAATAAAAAAAAAACACACCGCACTTAAATCCACGCACCTAGAGGACCGTCTGTACGTGGCAATTCCAAGAGTGGGGGTGTGGTTAACTTCATTTTTTAGCATCTCTGAATCGCTCTTTTGGACCTTGTCCGTGTGTATATTTAAATAAGTTTGCAAATTCTCTCTTAAGTGGGAATCGGAATAGTGAGTACACTATCTCTAGAGCACTCCCCCTGTGGCCGGCGTAATTACCCACTGTTACGCCGGGTGAAGACTACCTTAACTTCAGCCGGCGTAACAGTAGGTAATTACGTCGGCCACAGGGTCGTAAGTGCCCTAACTTGCCCTCCCTCCCTCATTTACTTACCTTCCTCCGCCTTCCTTCTGTAAGGGTTGTGTAGTTACGGCAAGGAATGCCCCCTTTGGCGTAACTACGCAACAGTTAGGTATGCCCGTTCCTAAGGATCAGGCTTCTCTAACTACCGTCTTTCCCCGAAAATAAAACAGGGTCTTATATTTTTTTTCTTTAAAAAAGGCACTAGGGCTTATTTTCGGGGCAGGGCTTATTTTTTTTTCTTGTTTATTTATCCCCTCTTGTATTTAGGTTAGCAGTGAAGCACACTGTAGGGTTGTGTATTTATCCTCTCTTGTATTTAGGTTAGCAGTGAAGCACACTGTAGGTTTGTGTATTTATCCCCTCTTGTATTTAGGTTAGCAGTGAAGCACACTGTAGGTTT
>WWET01002779.1:42118-61807 GCA_011038615.1 Limnodynastes dumerilii | reverse complement strand
TTCATTTAAATTGTTATTTATTTTTAATTCACATCTCTTTTCAGATTCAAATGTACGCACAATGTAGAATATAAGCCACAGTCCAACGTAACTGTAGTCATTTCAGAAATGTGTCAGTTAGTTATTAATAAATTGCTGCGATATACATTTGGAGAAATTAGAGAAATCTTAGAATTATTTTAATTTCATATTCTTGTTATACTTTTTTATTACTGTAGGTTATGTGATGAAGTTCATTGCTTACATAAATATCTTTATTAGGATTTTCAATATATTTTCACCTTTTTACAGTTTATACCTGTAATAAAATGTATAACATTAGATATAGATAAATTATAAATAGTAATATTAGTCTCTGTGCTAGAGTATTATGGTGAAAGAGTTCTTGGCAACACTATACCTTCCAAATTTTAATCTACTAAAATGTCTGCAAGATTCTTTGAATTTAGCTGATTATTCTTTCTTTAGTTAACTCCTTCCTTTTTTGTTCTTCAGTTTACTCCTTTTACTCCAGTTCTCATCCCAGAAGAAAGGGAAAAAACCTTGTGTGATACCGCTTCAACTCAGGTAAATCCCATTCAAGAAAGATGTCTACTCACATTATATGTGTCTTGTTTGGTAGGCACATAATGAATCCTTTCTCTTTGTCTCCTTCCCAGAGTCCTGGAATTGATTTCCTTCAACGCTGTCTCCCCGTCCTGCAGCTCAATCCCTCCAGAACCTCCAATTAGCATGCAATACAAAGAAAAAGGGATCCTCGTGCAACACACCTTGCAGGTAAGTACAACCCCAATGAATCCTACTCACACTTTTAACGTCTTGTATCAAGGCTCCACAGAATAAACTTTTCCTTCTGTCATGCAGCCCTCCGACTGTGGAATCTCCCTGTAAAGAAACAAGACACACTCCTTCTTGCGTAGTAACCCACTTCAACTGGACGGACACGTCACAAATACTACTTACAAACGGCCCTTTTGGGGTAATGCATATCAGCAATGTCTTTCCTCCTTATTCATCCTGTAAGAAAATATGCACAAAATTCCATCCGAAAAAACTTTATTAAAAAACAATAAAATTTGCTCCAACAATGAAGTCCTCCTGCTTAAAAACTTTTGCTCCCTCTTGTGTCTGAGGGAACTACATGTCAGAGCCTGCAAAACCCTTGGACCCGCCATCCCTGACCAAGGTAACCTGTTTCCTCTCCCTCCCTGAAAGTGCGTTTTCGAAGGGGGCCACCTTTTTGCATGTATAACGCGCCGGGAGTGTGAAGTGTTTTCTAGAGATCATAGGGGAAAGCAGGATTTAAGGGTTTTGCAGGCTCTGACGGGTAGTTCCCTCAGACACAAGAGGGAGCAAAAGTTTTTAAGAAGGAGGACTTCATTGTTGGAGCAAATTTTATTGTTTTTTAATAAAGTTTTTTCGGATGGAATTTCGTGCATATTTTCTTACCGGATGAATAAGGAGGAAAGACATTGCTGATAGGCATTACCCCAAGGGGGCCCATTGTAAGTAGTACCTGTGACGTGTCCGTCCGGTTGAAGTGGGTTACTATGCAAGGAGGAGTACAAGACGTTAAAAGCGTGAGTAGGATTCATTGGGGTTGTACTTACCTGCAAGGTGGGTTGCACAAGGATCTCTTTTTCTTTGTATTGCATGCTAATTGAAGGAAGGAGGTTCTGGAGGGATAGAGCTGCAGGACGGGGAGACAGTGTTGGAGGAAATCAATTCCAGGACTCTGGGAAGGAGACAAGGAGAAAGGATTCATTACGTGCCTACCAAACAAGACACATATAATGTGAGTAGACTTCTTTCCGCAAATGGGATTTACCTTAGTTGAAGCGGTATCACACAAGGTTTTTTCCTTTTCTTTCTGGGATGAGAACTGAAATAAAAGGAGTAAACTGAAGAACAAAAAAGGAAGGAGTTAACTAAAGAAAGAACAATCAGGTAAATTCAAAGTATCCTGCAGACATTTTAGCAGATTAAAATTTGGAAGGTACAGTGTTGCCAAGAACTATTTCGCCATAATACTCTAGCGCAGAGACTGATATTACTATTTATAATTAATTGTTTTTGTTGATCTGTCTGGTGTGACACCAGAATAACAGCGATATAAGGTAGAACAGAGGTGTATACCTTTAAATATCAGTCACCGTAGCTGGAGTGGAGCGCGGTTCACTAGAAATTTGTTAGTATTCATTAGATATATGTGACAGGCAATCGCTTCAAAGAAATTGTACAGCCCAGAGCTGACCCATAGTTGATGAGGTTGAAAAAAGACACCAGTCCATCAAGTTCAATTTATTATGAATATCCTGTAATCCCTATTTTATGATTGAAATTGATTCAGATGGGGCAACCTCCAATCTGTTTTAATCTGTAAAAAAATCTCTTCTGACCAAAGATTTCAATCCTATTACTCGAAGGATGCACTATTATCTTTAATTTGAATTAACGGTTCTGGTAACCCCAGATACTCTTACCAAAATTTGTCTTACCCTTTCTTAAACTTATCAATTGAATCTGCCATCACATCCTTCCCTGACAGTGAATTCCATATCTTGACTGTTCTTACTGTAAAGAACCCTTTCCTTTGCTGGTTGTGAAACATCCTCTCCTGTAACCTTAGTGGGTGAGCAGTCCTTGGGGTAAAAATTTCCCATGAAAGTTCTTTATATCGACCCTTAATGTATTTGTAGATAATAATCATATCTCCTCTTAGATGCCTCTTTTCTAAAGTAAAACTGGTTAGTCGTTCCTCATAGCTCAATGACTCCTTACTCTTTATCAATCTTGTTGTCCTTCTCTGAACACTTTCCAAAATGTCTTTTCTGTGCAGTGGGGCCCAGAACCGAGCCCCATTTTCAAGATGAGGCCGATGATTTTAGTGACAAAGGGGCTGATCCAGAACAACGCCCGCCGTCGCTAGGACGGCGGGCGTAAGCGTAAGATCGGCTTTTCAGCCGATCTGCGAATGCGCCGGGCAGATGTTGCCCGGCGTCGCTACGGCAACGCCCGATCATGGATCGGGCGTCCGTAGCAGCGCCGTAGGGACGCTGGAGGGGANTTCAGCCGGCGTAAGGAAGGGGCCATACGCCCACACAGGGGGAGTGTCGGTGTAAGTGAACGCCGATACGCTGTGCTTTAGTAAGCACAGCGCATCGGCGTGGGTCTGGATCAGGCCCAAAATTACACTGTCTTTGCTTGCATCTATGCACCTTTTAATGCATGCCCTTGCAGCTGTAGAGAAACTACAACTTGCTTTGATTTTACTACTTTACATTCAGATATATTAAAAAGGCGTAGCCACTGAAGCTTGCGGTACACCACTTCAAACTTTTGGTCAATTAGAAAATGTCTCATTTATCAAAACTCTCAGTTTCCTATTCTCCAGTTTTTGACCCAAGTGTTGTTTCCTATAAACCCAGTTTCTTTCTTTTGTGGCCCAACCTCTTGTGTGGCACTGTATCAAAGTCTTTTATCATGACCTATCCTTTACAAATCCATGCTGGTTCCCACTAGTAATCTTATTGTGCATCAAGTAATCTTAAATACTGTCCCTTACTATAGCTTCATAGTTTCCCCATCAGTCTATAAATCCCCATTTGTGATCTAAATACCCTTTTAAACAACAACACTACATTTTCTATTTGACAATCCTTTGTTACAGAGCCTAATGGAATTGAATCTATATAGTTTAGCCCCTTAACAACTCTTGAGTGTATACCATCTGGACCTGGAGCTTTATCTTAACTTTATTCAAATGCCTTTGGACTTCTTCCATTGTTAGCCAAATAGTAAGTTGAGTACATTTGCATTACCATCTAATATTCCTACCATGTATTTCTTTCTAGTATAGATAGATAGATAGATAGATAGATAGATAGATAGATAGATAGATAGAGATAGATAGATAGATAGATAGATAGATAGATAGATAGATAGATAGATAAATAGATAGATATAACACACTCTGTCAACTTGCGTAGTGTAACTCAGTATCTCAATTTTTAGTATACAACATAGTATACTACCTTGCACTCTCGTGGCTGAATTTTAATGGTTCGTTTTGTGCCATAATTGCATAGGGATCCAGAGGTAAGATTGCATGCACCTTTGAATTTCATGCAACCAATCTACGTTTTGCACTCACATGTGCAGCACGCCTGCTGAAAGTCACTATGCATGAACCTATGGATCAGCACTTTACAGTTTAGGCTTTCTGTGAGCCTGATCCAGACCTACGCTCGGGTGCATTTTTACGATGGGCGTAAGCATAAAAACATCCATTTGTACTTACTGCGCATGCGTGGGGCAGATGTTATGCTCATGTTCTGAGCATATTGGCCTTGATCGTTACACCTTCGTAAATACGGTCAAGTGGGCGTGCCATGCGAAATCCGTAAATATGCACTGAGGACGGGGTGAGGCATTTAAATCGTACAGTATGGGCGTGCTACATACTGTACAATTTAAATGCCTCACCCCGCCCTCGGTGCGTATTCACGGATTTCGTATGGCAGGCATGCCTACTTGACCGTATTTATGAAGGTGTTACGATCAAGGCCCGTACGCTAAGAATTTCAAAGCGTAACATGAGCGTAACAACTGCCCTGCCCATGCGAAGTAAGTACAAATGGCTGTTTTTTACGCTTACGTCCGTCGTAAAAATACACCCGAGCGTAGGTCTGGATCAGGCCCTTTGTCTCTAAATTACCATCCAGATTTTATTCATGTAAATATTTTGATCAATGTTCTGATAGCAGAGAAATCAGAATTACATAAGTTAATTAATTCACTAATTATTAAATATGTTAAAATCTATTGTACCTTTTGTTACAATAAAGAATAAAGTAAACTAGATAAATTAGTATCATAAATAGTATAAATTAATACATTTGTGATTTTACTTCTATATTTGTGTATCTGTATATGTATGGCCTTTTTATTTTCTAATCCCTCAAAGACAAATTTAAAATGTTATTTGTTTTTAATTGTTATTTATTTAATTATTTTTCTAACAATGATACAATTTAAACAAACAAGCCAAATTATAAACACTAAGGAAAATGTGGACATTTGGGATATAGAGATCCCTGTATGCTTAATTAATGTTGTTTACAATTTACTGAGATAGTTTGAAATAATTTCTATTTGCAGTTAAGAGAGAAAACGCATTATAAATAACCATACAACAAATTAGAGATTCATTTTTAATAATAACAGTTAGCACTCAAAGTATATTTAATATAATGAATTTTACTTAAAATTTAAATATGCATAAATATAATAAATCATTCTCTCCAAAAATATATCTAAAATTAATGACTCCTAAAATGTATTAATGGATATTGGCACAATTGTTTTATTTGTATGTTCTTTGTATTATGTTGATTACATTGTATTAATTCCATTTCCACTTTCTTTTCCTTTACCTTTAACACTTTTCTTTTCACTTTTCTAGTTGTTTTTGGGGGGATTGGTAGACCCCCAGAGTGCACAAAGTTATCAGCTGGTATACCCTAGTGCAATACCCATCCCCAACCATTTTATATACTGCAATATGCACATTAATGTTTGGTTGATAATAGATTGATTTTATTTATAATTATTTTATAATTTGGTACATGTTATATTTAGGTATTATTATCCCATTGTTGAGCACTATAGTGTTATTACATCTGCACTACAGTGTTATTCCTTCTGCTCTTCAGTGCTGTTTCATCTGCATGCCATCTCTCTGGTTGAGGCCCTTTTCGTTGTGTTTTGGTCAAGGTTTTTTCCTGCTGGGAGATTGGCCACTGGGGGGCATAACCTTCTGCTGGACTGCAGCCAAGTCCATCCCCACCATCAGGAACTCTGGTGAATGCCAGGCCAGTAATTAGGCTCTATACCCTGGTAAGTCAGTCCAGTAACTTTGGGCTGGATCCAGACCTTGTTAAGTGCACGAACTTAGTTACTCAAGGGCTAAACCATGTGGATTTCAGGGGAGTCATATTTCATCTTTTATTCACATCACTATTTATGGAATTTATTTCTATTTACTATTAGTGATACACTATATCTATGGTCTAATGCATTGTCCTTGACTTATGTATGGATTGAATGTTTAAAATTATATTTCTTTCCAAAAAAATCCACTTTGTATAATTTTGGTTATGAGTGGTAACGCTTATTCCTATTATGCACTGTCACTTTAATTCCACTGAATATGTCAACCATGTTTTTTAACCCTGATAGGTTGTAGAGTATTCTTTCCAATGCTATTATTAGTATTGATACCCCCTTTTTTGTTCAAAACGTATATTACTTACTGGAAATAGGGATACCCAGCCGGTACCTATAGCGGTAGCATCTTATTTATCTGTTGGACAGCGCGATCCTGTCCATATATACTCTTTATAGTAATAATGGCTGCATGCACACACACACACACACACAGGGGGATATAGTAATAATGACTGCACACACACACATTTATAGTAATAATAGCTGCACACACACATACAGGGGTTATAGAAATAATGACTGCACACACACACATACAGGGGGTATAGTAATAATGGCTTCACATATATATTAAGGAGGTATAGCAATAATGGCAACACAAACCGGAGGGTATAATAATAATGGGTGCACACACACATACAGGGGGTATATTAATAATGGCTGCACACATATATACAGGGGGTATAGTAATAATGGCTGCACACACACAGGGGGTATAGTAATAGTGGCTGCAAACATATATACAGGGGGTATAGTAATAATGACTGCACACACACACATACAGGAGGTATAGTAATAATGACTGCACACACACATACAGGGGGTATAGTAATAATGCCTACACACACAGATACACACACACAGGGATATAGTAATAATGACTGGTATGCAGTCTCCGGTTAGAAAGTCTGTATTTCAAAAATCTCTATTTCGAACGCTATATTTAGATTTTTCGCTATTTGGAATATTCGTCATTTTGAATTTTCAGGTATTAGAAACGTCCTCATTTTGAAAATGTTACATTTCTACTGTTATATATTTCGATTCCATAGGTATTTCGAATGTTTATATTTCGAATACACCCTCATGCGATAGTTCTTAATAACGCGAAATTTCAATTGCGAACCATCTGTATTTAGAAAATTTTTATATTTCGAATGTACTATGTTCAAGGCCCTACATGCGAATTATTACCCATTTCGAAAGCTCCATTTTCGAATGCATAATAATGCGAATAATGGGCCGGATCCAGAACTACGTCTGTCTTCCATAGACGGACGTAGTTCAATAAACAGTAGCTACTGCGCATGCGTAGTAGCTATTGTACGTAATCTGCGTATCGTTTCGATACGTAGATTGCGTATATGCGGTCTTTTATACCAAGACCATCTTGGGGAATAGGCAACCAATGTACATATATACACACATCATTATTGTACAATATAATACCAACATATAGTTGGATGTATACAGAAATATATAAAACAATCTGGAGATATAAGGCTCATACTAACACAGGGTACAAAAATAATTATATTATGGATATTAATCGAGTTAAGCCACAAAATTATTAATAGGAAAGGAGTTAGTTCGTATCCCTCATTGAGGCCTAGGGGTGACAAGGTATTTAAAGTTAAAATCCAAAATGTCTCTCGCTGAGACAATTTCAACTCTCTGTCACCACCTCTGGGATCAATTGGGATCCATTCAATGGCTTTTATCTTTATATTATCTATTTGAGAATTATGACATTCCATAAAGTGTTTTGGAGGGCTGTGGTTTGGCATTTTATTTTTAATATTGCGTAAATGCTCCAAGATTCTAATCTTGAGCATGTGTTTTGTTTTGCCAATATATATTAAACCACAGTTACATTCTGCCATGTATATTACATAGGTAGTTAGACAATTAATATAATGTTTAATTTTGTACTCTTGTGTAGCATTGGAGTTTTTAAAGGACTTTTTGTTAGGGTGACAGTGCTGACAGACCTTACATTTACTGCATGGATAAAATCCTGCAGGTCTGACAATCATCGGGGTTTCTCTTGATGGCAGGGGTTTCAGATGTCTATGTGATATTAAATATTTTAAATTGCGAGCCTTTCTGAATTTAAGGTTTGGTCTGTCAGGTACAAATTTCCCCAACACTGGGTCTAGTTGTAAGATTGACCAGTGTTTGGATAAAGCATTCCTTATGGACCCACTTTCAGGATAAAAATTGGTTATAAACGGGCAGAAGTCAGAATCTTGATTAATGGTTCTAACTTGATATTCCAACAGACTATCTCTATTCTTTTCCTTTGCGCGTTCAAAACTAGATTCAACCAGATTAACCGGATACTTGCACTCTAGAAATTAGTTTTTATATATAACAGCTTGGTTTTCAAAATTTTGTATCTCAGAACAGTTTCGTCTGAGACGAATAAACTGTGAGTATGGAATATTATGTTTCCACCTATTAAGGTAACAGCTGTTAAATTCGAGATAGCTGTTGGCGTCAGTGTCTTTTATATATGTCATTGTACTAATGGTAGCATCTGGGGTCGGAGGTGCTTTAAGCTGAAGGTCCAGATAATCAAGCATATCTCCACCGAATTTGGCCGTAAAGGTGAGACCGTACTAACTGGTGTTTAAATTCTGGACAAAATCTGCAAATTCAGACTCAGACCCACTCCATATAAGTAGTAGGTCGTCTATGTATCGACCGTATAATTTGATGGGGGACCACGATGTCAAAGGGTATATATATTTCCGTTCCCAACTTCCCATATATAGGTTCGCGGTCCCCATCACCTGTAAATATTCGCTACCATTAAAAAGAAAATAATTTCTTTCCAGGACAAACCTGGCACATTGTACAAGAAATTTTCTTTTATGCAAAGACACTTCAGGGTTCTGCTCCAGTACTTCCTCTAATACCTCAAGTCCCCAGGAGTGGGGTTTTGAGGTATAAAGAGTTTGCACTTCAATGGAGCAAAATTTAAAGGATCTATCCCATTGGAGATCATGGACCATTTTTAGCACCTGGGTGGAATCCTTTAAAAAGGAGATAAGTTGAGGTACATAATGTTTGATGTGAATGTCCACATATTCTGACAGGCGTGACGTGATAGACCCAATCCCCGAGACGATGGGTCATCCTGGGGGATTGAGTCTATCCTTGTGTACCTTTGGTAGATGGTAGTATGTGGCAATTCGTGGAGTTTTATTAAATAAGTACTGAAATTCTTCATAGGATATACATCCTTTTTTTAAACCATCATTTAATAATCCTTCCAATTCCTCGACAAATTGAGGGGTAGGGTCCCTATCGAGTTTTCTATAGAACAACTCATTACCTAATTGGCGGAAAGCTTCCGCTTCGTAGGCCGTCCTATTCATAAGGATGATACCCCCCCCTTTCCCCCTTGTCTGCTTGCTTTATAATGAGGTGAGGATTATCAACTAGTTTTTTTAGAGATTGCTTTTCTCAAACATTCAGATTAGATTTTATATCTGATGTTTTAAAGTTGAGTTGGCTAAATTCTTGTTTCATCAACTCAGAAAACATATCCAAGTAACTACCCTTGGACTCCAAGGGATAGTATTTGGACTTAACTTTTAAACCTGACCTGTTAACAATGCCCAGTTCCTGACTTAATGAATTTGGTTTCTCCTTCTGGGGATTTAAAAAAAAAATGCTTTTTCAGAGTCAGAGTCCTAATATATTTAGCTAGGTCTATTGATAGACCAAAGAAATTCGGAGGAAACTTGAGGCAAAAGACATGCCCTTTTGTAATAATCGGCAATCGTTAGCAGTAAGGGTTATATCAGACAAGTTAAAAATACCTTTACTTAGGTCAGCACTCTCTTTTTTGCCAGACTTTCTGGCTCTATGTCCCCTTCTGTGTCGAAATTTCTTTTCAGGGATTTCCCTTGGGTTTCCAGTAGGGGAGGAGGGTCCTCGTCCTTTCTGGGGACCCCTAAAAAATCCTGTGTACAGATATTTGGATCGGGGATCCTATGGCTAATGAGGTTATTACTTGTTGTATGTTCCTCATTATCAATTTCCTTATTTAAATTCATTAGAGGTTCAAACTTATTTTTAGTTGTTACTTTTATTTGAGGTGATGAAGTATCAAATGAAGGTTTTGGATTAATTCTGTTTCTTGTAGGAATCTTAGTCCATTTTTTAGATCTACTCGGGGTGTCGATTTTACTTTTATTTTTGTTATTGGTATTGTTAGCAAAACGTTTAGGTATAGCACCCAACGCTTTATTAGGTATTTGTTTCTCCAAATTATTTTTCAAAAAATCCTTTTTTGTATTAGTGTTATTGGTCCAATCTCTGACTTTATTAGTCAGATAGTCTTGTTTATCCCTATGGAATTTTTCGGACTTTGTTAACATAATTTTTTCTTCAATCTTAGAAACCTTTTGTTCAAAATGATGAGAAGTTTTGTACTGGCACTATCACAATTATATAATCAAACCACTTCCCTAAATTCTGGGAGGTGCTCAGAGGTAGGGATACGTAATTGGAAATTTTTATCCTCAAACAAAAAAGGGGGGTGCCTATATTGCTGACATCCCTCTCTTTTATTGAGGCATACAAGTAACCTCTTAGTGGCACTCTGGGTCTGTACAATTTTGTTATTATAACAATATTTAAAAAATTAAACTTTATTAGTATACATTTATCAAAATGGTGAGAAGTTTTGGATGACATCATCAAGTCCCACCAATCCCTAGTAACCTTAGGGATTACAATAGTTAGTGACAGCTGGTCATTGCTTGCAGGAGATTTGCAGTGCTTCCTGGGATACCGGGAGAACTGCCAGTTATCCGGGTACTCTGGGAGAGTCGGAAACCCTGTTTTAACCTCATCCTGTATATTTTTTTATGTATTGATGATAATCCATTAACGCTCATCAATATGCAGAAGTGGAAATATATATATATATATATATATATATGTGAGGCAAAGAGAGGGGGCGCAACATAGTGCAGTAAAAGACTTTTATTAATGTATATGGTAAATAGAGCTTATACTCGTACCATAAAACTACTTGTTTAAAAGCATATAACAGATTAGCAACAGAGCGTACAGCAATCTCACGGTCCCAAGTACCATACCAGCGTCCTGGAGTAATAAAGGGAGTTGGAGCTCACGGACAGGCAGACCGTGCTCACACCGGAGTTAGGTGCATGGGATGGTTCACAGCAAGCTCCGCCCAACGCGTTTTGTCATCGGGTAATGACTTTGTCAGGGGTATGGGAGGTTGATAGAACTATTCTTTTATAATAAAGGAGGCGTGTCTTTCATCCGTAGCTCCGGATCCCTTCATTACTTAACCACCTGACAAGCATACATATGCCTACATTAAAATGATAAAAGAATAGACTATAATTGATTCAAATTATCATCCAGTCGATATCTATAAAATATTTGTGACATTTGATTCAACAAATCAAATCAAACAAGTTACTTATGATACAAATGTTATGCTTCAATCAATACAAAGGATTTTTTACAAACAATGATTATGTCCATATGTAACATCGGGTGCAAATTTATAAAAACTTCTCGGATTAGAGATATTTATTTATTGTAAAAGATTATAAATATTAATTATATTTAGTAATAATTAAAAAATTATGAAATACTTAGCTTCCTAGTCAAGCATTCATTGTCGGAATACTGACCTAAATGCTAAGATGTAATATAAGGGAAATGACTAAAAATGACATTCTATAAATAATTAATTCACAGAATCAATCATTAATTTTATACCAAGACCAACTTGGGGAATAGGCAACCAATGTACATATATACACACATCATTATTATACAATATAATACCAACTTATTGTTGGATGTATACAGAAATATATAAAACAATATGGAGATATAAGGCTCATACTAACACAGGGTACAGAAATAATTAGGTACATTATGGATATTAATCGAGTTAAGCCACAAAATTATTCATAGGAATGGAGTTAGTTCGTATCCCTCATTGAGGCCTAGGGGTGACAGGGTATTCAAAGTTAAAATCCAAAATGTCTCTCGCTGAGACAATTTCAACTCTCTGTCACCACCTCTGGGATCAATTGGGATCCATTCAATGGCTTTTATCTTTATATTATCTATTTGGGAATTATGACATTCCATAAAGTGTTTTGGAAGGCTGTGGTTTGGCATTTTATTTTTAATATTGCGCAAATGCTCCAAGATTCTAATCTTGAGCATGCATTTTGTTTTGCCAATATATATTAGACCACAGTTACATTCTACCATGTATATTATATACGGTAAGTAGTTAGACAATTAATATAATGTTTAATTTTGTACTCCTGTGTAGCATTGGAGTTTTTAAAGGACTTTTTGTTAGGGTGACAGTACTGACAGACCTTACATTTACTGCATGGATAAAATCCTGCAGGTCTGACAATCATCGGGGTTTCTCTTGATGGCAGGGGTTTCAGATGTCTATGTGATATTAAAGATTTTAAATTGCGAGCCTTTCTGAATTTAAGGTTTGGTCTGTCAGGTACAAATTTCCCCAACACTGGGTCTAGTTGTAAGATTGACCAGTGTTTGGATAAAGCATTCCTTATGGACCCACTTTCAGGATAAAAATTGGTTATAAACGGGCAGAAGTCAGAATCTTGATTAATGGTTCTAACTTGATATTCCAACAGACTATCTCTATTCTTTTCCTTTGCACGTTCAAAACTAGATTCAACCAGATTAACCGGATACTAGAAATTTGCTTTTATATATAACAGCTTGGTTTTCAAAATTTTGTATCTCAGAACAGTTTTGTCTAAGACGAATAAACTGTGAGTACGGAATATTATGTTTCCACCTGTTAAGGTGGCAGTTGTTAAATTTAAGATAGTTGTTGGCGTCAGTGTCTTTTATATATGTCATTGTACTAATGGTAGCATCTGGGGTGGGATGTGGGATTTGGCCGTGAAAGTGAGACTGTACTCGTTGGTGTTTAAATTCTGGACGAAATCTGCAAATTCAGACTCAGACCCACTCCATATAAGCAGTAGGTCGTCTATGTATCGATCGTATAATTTGATGGGGGACCGCGATGTCAAAGGGTATATATATTTCCGCTCCTAGCTTCCCATATAAAGGTTCACGAAGCTGGGAGCGAAAATCATACCCATCGCGGTCCCCATCACCTGTAGATATACGCAACCATTAAAAAGAAAATAATTTCTTTCCAGGACAAACCTGGCACATTGTACAAGAAATTTTCTTTTATGTAAAGACACTTCAGGGTCCTGCTCCAGTACTTCCTCCAATACCTCAAGTCCCCGGGAGTGGGGTATTGAGGTATAAAGAGTTTGTACATCAATAGAGCAAAATTTAAAGGATCTATCCCATTGGACCATTTTTAGCACCTGGGTGGAATTCTTTAAAAAGGAGGTAAGTTGAGGTACATAATGTTTGATGTGAATGTCCACATATTCCGACAGGCGTGACATGATACACCCAATCCCCGAGTCGATGGGTCGTCCTGGGGGATTGATTCTATCCTTGTGTACCTTCAGTAGATGGTAGTATGTGGCAATTCGTGGAGTTTTATTAAATAAGTAATGAAATTCTTCATAGGATATACATCCTTTTTTTAAACCATCATTTAATAATCCTTCCAATTCCTCGACAAATTGAGGTGTAGGGTCCTTATCGAGTTTTCTATAGAACGACTCATTACCTAATTGGCGGAAAGCTTCCGCTTTGTAGGTCGTCCTATTCATAAGGACGATACCCCCCCCCTTGTCTGCTTGCTTTATAATGAGGTGAGGATTATCAACTAGTTTTTTTAGAGATTGCTTTTCCCAAACATTCAGATTAGATTTTATATCTGATGTTTTAAAGTTGAGTTGGCTAAATTCTTGTTTCACCAACTCAGAAAACATATCCAAATAACTACCCTTGGACTCCAAGGGATAGTATTTAGACTTAACTTTTAAACCTGAACTGTTAACAGTGCCCAGTTCCTGACTTAATTTCACAGCAAGCTCCTTCCAACGCGTTTCGTCATCGGGTAATGACTTTGTCAGGGGTATGGGAGGTTGATAGAACTATTCTTTTATAATAAAGGAGGCGTGTCTTTCATCCGAATAAACAATGATTCAAACTAGATGTTTTAGTGAAATATTCTGTACCCTAGATTTTAGAAGAGTTTATGAGGCTTGCATTAAGCTTGACTGGTGATTTAAGCGAAGACTGGAGAAGGACATCACATCCCCCTCTCATGTCATGCAGCTTCCTTTGGGAGTTTGCTCATATGAGGAACCCATGAATATTTGTTCTCATGAATGCCAAGTCCTTACTCGGTTGTGAGAAAACAACCTATTCACAAAGTCAGAACAATGCAAATTTAAAGTGATGAATGTAATTTTCCTGGGCTATATTATTATGCCAGAAAGCTTTGCCAAGTCAAGACAATCCTGGAATGGGTCCAGCAAACTAACCTATAAGCTTTGCAATGTTTTTAGGATTTGGCCATTATTATCATCGAGTTATAGATTCTCTATACTGAACTCTCTGATTTCAGATGTCACTAAAAAAGGGGCAGATCCAGTTAATTGGCCTCATAAAGACAGTGAGGCTTTAATGCATTGAAAGAAGCCTTTACATGCTATGACATCCTAACGTGGAACTCCCTTTTGTTGTAGAGGTTTACACCTGTGATGATGGAGTGGGGCAGGTCTCTCACAACTTGATTCTACTCAGCCGAGATTTAACCGAGTGCCTATAAGTGCAAGAAATTTTCTGTACTGTATTGAATCAGCTAAGATATTAAACCCTCAGCAAGCTTGCTGGGCTTTTATTTTACCTAGTTTTCTTTTACAGTCACTTACTGACATGGATCTCTCAATTGTTGAACTGGTGCTTATTCATGGACCTTTCTTATTGAACATGCCACACCAATCAACCATCGTTGGCCTTACCCCCAACTCCTTCAAGTACAGCATCTGTCTTCTAATCAGAAACCACAACATCTATTATTTGTTCCTCAAAGATTTAGGAAGTTAATTCTTCTAAGATTGCCAGTCAGATAACCATGGAGTTCAAGCCAGGGTTAATTGGTGGCCGGCCATGTCTAAGGATGTGGAAGATTGTAAACATTCTTTCTGCACCAACCCGTAGTGTCTGATGTTTCAGGCTGAGTGCCCATATTGTTTCCTAGTGACATGGATGGCAGTCAATGTGCGATGAATAACCTTTTAACTAACAGGCAGTCCAGCTGCACACTGCCAGTTGTACTATGCTCTCCTTGTTCACCTGCTCTCCTGTCTGACGTGTACCTTGTGACTACTGTGTGCCTACTCCTGCTGTGGCACTTCCCTGTTATTTGTTTCTGTCCAGGCTGACCTGCTCCCTGTTATCCATCTCCAGTGAGTGGGTGGTTTTTTCCCCAAACACCTGTTGTGTAAGTGCCCAGTCTATCTTGTATTTCAACGAGGTTCATTGCTGCTGTCACTCTATCTAACCAGTTTGCTCCCTGTGGAGTGTTCTATTTACAGTGTTATTCCATCTGCTCTTCAGCGTTATTTCATCTACACAGTTTCTCTTTGGTTAAGGCTCTTCTAGTTGTCATCTGATCGAGGATTCGTCCCGCGGTGAGACTGGTCAATGGGGGCATTTTCAAGTCCAAACCCACTATCAGGGACTCTGTTAAATAACAGGCCAGTATTTAGACTCTGTGTCCCAGTGAGTCTGTCTATAACACAATTGGAGCACACCTCAGGGTTTAATGTGCTAATACATGGTCAAAAGGAACCCTTTTAATCATAGAAAAATGTGCCCCCTTAGTAATAATGTAATGTGTCCCCATAGTATATGTCACCATACATTTTTATTATGAGTTAATATAATAATATTAATATTAAATATTCATAAGAATCCATTTGCACCTATTAGTGTTATGGAAGCACGCTAAGCTCTATATAAGCTTTATTAGTGCTTAATATGAGACAAAAAAATATGCATATATTACAGAAATTCAATATATAAAATCAATATAATATTTAAAAAATCAACAAAAATAATTTACAAACTGCATAGGATGGCAAAAATCTTCATCATTTTCTTTCAAATAGGCCTTTATATTACTAACAATAGGGCTTTATAATAAAAGTCTTTTACAGGGGATAATTTGAGAACAATTAAGGAAAAATCAAGGGTTTTATTATGGGAAACAAAGACTGTATTCAAACCTATTATGGGATAACATATAGAACCATTTAATGGGGTTAATTTAAGCACAAATAAAAAGTTAAGAAATATATTATATAAATATATACTATATCTTTCCACAAGCCCTATAATGGGGGAATATACGGGCCTATTATGACAAAATGTGAGCAGAGCACAAAAGAGAAATAGAAAGTTTCATTATGGGACCTAAAGTATATATTTTTTATTTAAACTAAACATTATGTCTGATTTTTTTTTTTTTTTTTTTATGTATTTGGATAAAAGAGTAGGGATATCAGGTGGGGCACTTTAAAATTTATTGCACAGGCTGCTATAAGGAAATAAGAATAACAGCTTAGAAGATAAATAATTAAAGTAAATAGAAGATCAGAGAAGGTGGAACCAGAGGGAGCTGCAGTGCATATTTATTTTAGGTTCAGAAAACTGTATCTTATCTTATATAAGGTTTGGTTCAACTTATATTACACATATTTTAGGTTTAATCTGGTAATTATGTAATTTTAGTTATTTTGTTCCCAGTTTTATCTATTTTCTGTATTGATATAGCAGTTGTGTTATTTTTTTTAATTAGCTTAATTACTGTATACAAGTTTTAGAATAATGCACAAACTAGGGGCACCAGAACAAAATTATATCTTGCCCCCAATCTAAAAATGTTTTAAAGACCTGTTTCTATATAGATAATCAGACTACAATAAGACTTATTTAAAAAATCTGAGCTTCTACTTAATAAAGATTTAGTCGTCTCAATCAATACCGACATACAGTCGTTTGCAGCACTACCGCTGTTCCCCCAATAAACATTACAACAATACATTACCTAACAATACATTGTTAAACATGTTTAAAATGTAACAAAAGTGTCCCTTACTGTTTATGTAGACTATAATGGTGGCCACCATTTAAAAATGTTAGAGTAGTTAGATTAGTGTGATTATAAAATGTGTAATAAAATAATAAATTAAAGTATCGACTCACCATTTAATAGTCATCTGTCTTGGGAAGATTTGCTTGGAGTTTCATCTGTCTTTGAAGTTTTTCTTGTAATGTTGAATGGAGATGCTTGTCAGCTTGCTAGAAGAGGATGGTCCGGTGCTTTAAGATGGTATTCGGCCTCTTCTGGCATTTGAGACAACGTCCTCCTTCTTCCACTTCTGGGGTGTCGCTACTAATGAGCGTTCTGTCACTAGAGGGCACCCTTTTATAAAATATATGACGTCATAAACACTAGAGTGCTCACTAGCGCCCTCTAATGTATACGATGTCATATTTTCTATAAAAGGGTGCCCTCTAGTGACAGAACGGTCAGTGGCGCCCCTGAAGTGGAAGAAGGAGGATGTCGTGTCAAGTGCCAGAAGAGGCCAAAGACCATCTTAAAGCACCAGACTATCCTCTTCTAGCAAGCTGACAAGCATCTCCATTCTACATTACAAGAAGAACTTCAAAGACAGAAGAAACTCCAAGCAAATCATTCCAAGACAGATGACTGTTAAACAGTGAGTTGATATTTTACTTTATTATTTTATTACACATTTTCTAATCACACTACACTTTTGTAACATTTTTAAACGGTGGCCACCATTATAGTCTGCATAAACAGTAAGGCATACTTTTGTTACATTTTAAACATGTTTGTTAATGTATTGTTAGGTAATGTATTGTTGTAATGTTTATTGGGGGAAATGTTTTATTTTATTAGGGACACATTACATTGTAGCATTTTATCACTTGTCAGGCTGACGCTTACACTACTATAAGGATTAGTATGGCCACAAACACATGACCATGCTTTGCCTTATAGTAGTATATGCGTCGGCATATAGTAGTATATGCGTGATAGAATAATGCATCTCATGTTTTTTACATTGTGAAAAACACATGTCAACTATGTTGACATGTGTTTTTCTATTAAAGTGTGTGTCGCTTTCTATGATAGTAAAATCGCCTACAGGGAATCCATCATTTTATATCTTTTATATTACAAAAATCAGGACTGCGATGGTACAGCAATGTTGGTCGAGTTGATTTAGAAAGCCCAAAGTCCCAGGACTTTGGCTTTAGTAAATACGACGATGGGACAAAAGCAGCTAAAGTCATGGGACTTTGGGTGATTTGGCCAACATAGGCCTTAGTAAATGAGGCCCCAAGAGAGCACAATGCACACAATCCGAAAGCAGGCTAGACACAGGAAAACCAGACACTATCACCGGCAGATGGGACATGCGCTGTTGGCTATTTAAAGCTCTCTCCAACAATCAGAAGCTGTAGCCAGACAAATACCTGGCAGACAAAAGAGTAAGCTTATTACAGGTGTAGATGTAAACAGCACTCAGGGTAACATGTAAACAATTACACGCTGCCAGTGCGAGTCAGTGCGACAGCGTGTAATACAAACATATCTGCACTATATTTCATTATTGGAAAATATTTACTTATCCAGTATATATTATATTCTTTGTCTTCCTCATAAGTACCATTGCATTCAGTTTATTTGCTATCCTTGGTCTATATCTAATTTTGATCTAAACAATAGGTATGTTCCTTGGCAACAATTAGCGTAGTCATATTTAATGTGTTGACTTTTGACGGATGGACACTTATTATTATTTTTTACATATTTAGTTCCATTATTGATAATATATCATTTAATTAAAATGATTATCATGCAAATGATGTCACAGTTGGCGGTAAACGCCGCCGGACTTACCCGTGGCCACGCTCCTCTGTCTCCATCGGCGTGCAGCTCTCCTGTCTGGCGGGAACTCCGGCTCATGGGCGCAGCCATGACAGTCCGCGGCACATGACCACTGACCACCAATCAGGTCACAGCAGCCGCAGCCATGTGATGCATGCAGCCAATCAGCCCTTAGAGAGGGCTATTTAAACCCAGCCAGAGCTCCCTTCTGTGCCAGATCTACTTTGTCACAGAAGGAGCCTGGTTCTCTCGTTACTGCTTGTTATCTAGCCTGCAATTCAAGTCTGCAATTCAAGTCTGCAATTCAAGTCTGCAATTCAAGTTTGCAATCCAAGGCTGCAATCCAAGCCTGCAATCCTAGTCTGCAATCCAGACTGCAATCCAAGCCTGCAATCCTAGTCTGCAATCCCAGCCTGCAATCCCAGCCTGCAATTCAAGTCTGCAATCCCAGCCTGCAATTCAAGTCTGCAATCCAAGTCTGCAATCCAAGTCTGCAATCCAGACTGCAATCCAAGGCTGCATTCCAGCCCTGCAATCCAGCCCTGCAATCCAGCCCTGCAATCCAGCCCTGCAATCCAGCCCTGCAATCCAGCCCTGCAATCCAGCCCTGCAATCCAGCCCTGCAATCCAGCCCTGCAATCCAGCCCTGCAATCCAGCCCTGCAATCCAGCCCTGCAATCCAGCCCTGCAATCCAGCCCTGCAATCCAGCCCTGCAATCCAGCCCTGCAATCCAGCCCTGCAATCCAGCCCTGCA
>WWET01002778.1:166949-196428 GCA_011038615.1 Limnodynastes dumerilii | reverse complement strand
GTTCACTTCACTCATTTCTTAAAATGCCCCTGCCCAGCTGTCCCTTTGAGTTGTAAATTGCTGTACAGCTAGATTACTAATCACTATACACACACACCGCATGTACAAATCCTGCACAAGGGTTCACTCATTTCTTAAAATGCCCCTGCCCAGCTGTCCCTTTGAGTTGTAAATTGCTGTACAGCTAGATTACTAATCACTATGTAACACACACACACATGATGCAAACCTTCACTGGTGTAAATGCCACTCTACATCAGGACTTATAAAACATGTGTTTAAGTTTTTATGTTTAGACTGTGAATTGTGTTTATACTCTTTCTGGACTCTAGATCAAGCTATGCAGATGCCGGAAAACTACAAGTCCCATCACATTTTGGCAGATTTCAGCTATACTCTGAAGCATGCTGAGTCTTTTTTCCAACAGTTACAGTGCTCTAGATGTACATGCAGGATCATAAGTTATCCTCTAATGCACCCAGGGGCGGAACTACCATTGGTGAAACAGGTGCAACAGCACTTAGGCCCATGCTGATACAAGGGCCCACAGCCGCCATCACCACACCACCGAAGCTCCCCACCGGTTTACCTGGGATGTCATCAGGGCCAAAGCATATTTTTTGCACCTGGACCCACAGCTCGCTACTTCCTCCTCTGAATGCACCTAAAACATACTGCATTGATCAAGACGCATTTCCTTCAATTATAATTTATAAACGGGCCCCCTTATAAAAACCAACAAAACAATATCAAAGTCACTTTCTATCTATAAGATACATCAGTTATATTTTCAGTTTCCAAATCTACATAGTTCTTTAAGCCAATGTTCTTCCTTTAAGCAGATAAAGTGGAGAGATTTATTTTTGTTACAGCTAAATACTTTCATGCCCACAATATCTAATCAAGCTTAACTGTGTACGATGTCAGAAGCACTTACTGCACAAGGAAAGATCTGTGTTTCTTTTGCCACACACAATAAATCTTTAGTGTCTTCACTTGATACGCATCACTCCACTTGATCTCAGGAGGCACTATCGGTCTCTGTATGATTCTCTCTATCATGCAACAAGGTCACTTTTACAGGACCAAGTTTTTATTCTTCTAAAGTCAAGATCATTACTTTAATCACTTTCATGCTAAACCAATTTTTATTGCATGTCATTTTGAAACTGTTTTTGCATGCTTTTAAAGAAACCAGGTCAACTGTATAGCACAACATCTTGCCTTATAAATAGATATGAAGTAGTTACTGGGTTAATTGAATCTCTCCATCGAGTTCATACAGAAGTCTAAACATGGGTTTTTTAATGTTAGAAATAGGACGATTTAACAATATCCACTTAATCTCCATTAATGATATGACAGTTGTGCAGTTAATTATTATGTTATCCTAACAGAACCCAATTTCTCTCTTTTGCAGTCAATAAATGAGTATATCTATGCATTACTGAAAAATTCATGGTCATATTTTGTTCTAGTAAAAGTGTTAGGATTAAATGTACCAAGAAAATAAAAAATCAAGAAAAGATTTTATACTTTCCAGAAATGTTGTTATGTATACACCCATAACCCCAATCCCCAAAACATCTCATATAAAGTACGTTACTTAGAACATTGTTATTGGGTACACTTTAGTGAATCATTACCCAAGATGTTGAAGTATGTTATAAGTTGAAAGCATGGACTAATAGGCACAGATATTTGTTACATATATGTTTACATATAATACTTGCACAAATAATTAATATAAAATGAGTGCATGTATCGTTGTTAAATTAATGTAATGCACCCGATACCTAGATAACGGTATAGATTTTATAACTGCACAGAAGCCTCTCCTGCAACCAGATAATATTAAACCTGATTCACACTTAAGAATTTTTGTGTTTTTAGGTGCATGTTTTTACGAAGGTATATACTGCGCATGCATAGTAACTTTTATATGCTATTTACTATGGACTTGGGAACGCAAATGCCGTGATTCAACACTACGTACCTAAAGTCTCTAGGTTCACAGTAACTTACACCGAAAGAGGCGTGCCATGAATAATTAACACGCCAGATACGAAGACAGGGTGGAGGCAGGCATTTAAATGACCAAAAGGAAGTGCGGTAATGTGGACATGTTCGTACTTAGAGGCCCTACGATACAACTGTGAACCTACAGTTAAGGAAGCCCTATGGCACTCGTAAGTGTCTTAAGAACCTGAAAACCGGGGGGCGTGACGAGGAAGTTGCCTTGCTATTAATTGCTTATATTTAAGAACCTAACGTGTTAAGTGTGAAACCCTAAAGGTTTACTAAGCTGCGGGTTTGGAAATGTAACCTTTAGGGAGGGGAGTATTACTGTTAGGCTGTAAGTAAGGGATTCTTAGGGTTAGGCTAAGGGGGAGGGGGCTCTTAGGGTTAGGCTACGGGTAGGGGAGTTTTAGTGTCAGGCTGCGAGGAAGGGAGTCTTAGGGTCAGGCAATGGGGAGGGGACTCTTAAGGTCAGGCTGCGGGGAAAGAAGTCTTAGGGTCAGGCTGCGGGAAAAGGAGTCTTAAGGTCAGGCTGCGGTGAAAGGAGTCCTAGGATCAAGATTCGGAGAAGGGAGTAATAGGTTCAGGCTCTGAAGGGGGAGAGAATTAGGGTTAGAGTAATGTAAGGGGAGGAATAGGGTAAGGATTAGGATAAAGGTTGGGGGTTAGTCAAAATACTTACCCCTTGCCGCTGTGACTTCGTCCTGTGGATGAGCGATTGTTTCTCCTCAGCGAGGGATGAACAATTGATTTAAGAACCAGTTCGAAACTGGCTGGTAGAAAACAGCCCTTTCCAAAATAGCCTGTTCTGACGGCCAACCCACACCCATGTTTTAAGAGGTAGCTGCTGTGTGGAGTGTATTGTAAAATCCCAACCCCTTCATTTTCCACCAGTAAGCAATATTAAGACCTTCAGGTGCTACCAAATTCCATAGGGCTTATTCAGAGCTATCCTTACAGCTTTTTTCAAGGTGTAAGCAAAGCGATTTTTAGCACTGTGCATATGCAGAATGGGAGAAAGCATATAAAAAGAGAGGCAAAAGATCGATCCATCTGTGTAAAAGGTTAATCAGAGCATTCTGTGCTAGTGACACGGGGTGTTCTACTATATGACAATTAGAAAGTGGGCACTTTAGTGCAGCCACTAATCCAGCAGCAGACATTTTTCCTTCCAACACCAGCTTAGAAGGAGGAGAGTTAAATTAATAAAAAAAAAAAGTTTGATAAGAACACCACCCTGCACATCTAACAATAAATAAATCTGTCTAATTTAAGAATAAGACTTGTTTTAAAACATATAATTTTTTTATTTATGTTAAAAATCTTTATCATCATTATCTATCTATCTATCTATCTATCTATCTATCTATCTATCTATCTATCTATCTATCTATCTACCGCTTATTTTCAGTTTTCACTACCTGGAGTTGTTACTATTGGAACTGTGGACAGGATGCACACAATTGTAATAGTGCATCTGTGCTTCTGCTGTGCAAAAACTCTATATCAAGTCCCATGTCTTCAAACCCACTTGTACTCCAAATCCTCTACAGACTTTCAAACATGTCACTTAACACACCAACTCTTACTAACATATGACACTCAAATATCACCATAAGGCTACAAGTAACCACTTACTACTAATTAAGGACCGGATCCAAGCCGGAGTTCCGACCACAGTAGCAGCAGATGTCCAATGCTGGATCTTTGCTGCATTAATTACCACACGAGGGACGGGAATAGCCTTGTACAGTAGTTACCAGGATCTTACTATGTAAAATATGGGCAGTACAGAAATGTGGATTGTATGTAAGGGCTGTCCTACTATAAAATTTACATCCCTCCCCCAACCCACAGAGCGGAAGCACTTACGCTACCAGTTCTGACTTATCCTGCTTAGCAGGGTGGATATTGATCCTCTGGGTCCAGAATTCTGTCCTAGTCTGTTCAGGCACTGTGGCCCCTGCACATGTGTCACAGTACCAGAAGGAAATTTTATCTGATCACAGTAATGTGAAAACGCCACCCCTTGGCGTAATTCTGAATCCGGCCTTAAATTATACATCAAGGATGACTGCTTCCATCACATTCTGTAGCTTTTTTGGCAAAAGTTGGGCATTTTTCTGTGCACCGAAGGTAAAGGCTTATCTGGTGGTTATTTGTGGCTTGTGAACAACCTTTTGCCTATCATCACGTCAGACTAAAAAATGTATTATCTGATTTGTTGCAATGAATTTCTGCACTTATGGTCCGTAGTAAAAACCAGCCAACATTTTAAATATGAATCTTTGGGCATAAAATAATAATATTAATATTAGTAACTTAAAGTAAAAAAAAATTACCAGTACGCAAAAATAATAGCTGTCTGCCCATGACAGAAAAACTATAATTTGCATTTCTCGCGGCTGGCAGTAAATAAGTTTGGAACAAATAAGCCACATTGTATTTTCCATGCTTTTCAACCGTACAAGACCTTCAGCTAATTGAAGCATCTGGAAGATGGCGATGAAATACTAATTATACATACATATTTCCATGTCAGCTTGTAACTGATTTAATGTTTAGAGTGCCACTCCTAAAGCTAGAAATCATTCACTACATTGGCCCACAAGTAGATTTATGTTAGTTCCCTGCACTGATTGTCATGTTTTATGAAGTATCATGAAACTAGTGACAAAAGACATGCATTGTCCTAATGCTCTGATCGCATAATAAAACAATGAAGTAAGCTAAAATACTAAAAAAGTATAGATTTATTTACAGCACACTAATCACAAGTGATGCTCATCGTCCTGTGTTAATGACACACACAAGTATGACAACCGATAATGAAAAGCCTGCATATTTGTCAATGCTGGTATATATCCTGCTTCCTAATACCATGTTCATAATTTCCTCATACCTCTGTGAACTAGTCTAAAACTATCTACATCTCTTGAATTGGTGGTATTTTTTTTTCTCCAGACATGTCAGCTTCAAATATAAATCAGCATTGCATAAATCACATAACACGAATGAAAAAAGGCATAGTAAGTCTTCACTTTCTCTATGTCACTTTTGCTACTGAAATGGCTTTTTGGAAAATCTGCTACTGTAAATAGAGGCTGACAGGTAGTAATTATTCAGATTCAATTCAACAAGAATGTCTACAATGAGGTGTCAGTTGCAGGTCATTAATGCTGACAAAAGCTGGAGTAGGCTCTAACAGCTGTCCTCTTCCCGGGTGGGCTGACCCCACCTGCTACCGTCCTGTCTCCGAGGAAGTATGACTGGACACAGCACTCGGCTCTTACAGCAGGTACAGTCTCCATGAATACTAATATCTGCTCTTAGGAGCTATCCAAGCAACAATGCTTTATATCTTGAGAATACTTAACGAGCATGGAAAAAAGTGTCCAATAAAGCATGACAAATGTTTGCTAAAACCACAGGCAGGATCTCATAAGTGAGTCAAAATAGAAAAACTGTGCAAATTTAACAAGATAATCAGTATAAAGTTTAGACTAGGGCACACTAATGTTTAGATAGATAGATAGATAGATAGACAGACAGACAGACAGACAGACAGACAGACAGACAGACAGACAGATAGATAGATAGATAGACAGATAGATAATTTATGTATTCACAAATTAAATAAAAGCCATACTATTTTCTTAAACTTATAGATCACTTCCCTGCATATTCATTTGATGTAATCACACCCACATTGTCTCGAGTGGTGTTTCTATAGTCAGCTGTTTAGCCTTCATTAGTCTGTGTTTACATCATGCCCACAGAGACGTCAGAAGCCATCACAGCTTTCATTCTCTATCACTTTCTACTCGGTAACTCTGTAACCCTTAGAAACCTGCTGCCCTGCACTCCTATGTCTTAATTACCGCCTCTGTCATTCTCTGATGGGCCTTGTGCTGCAATGTGCTCTGACATCAACATTTAGTGCAATGGCATCCAGAACTATTATTTGTCTGACAAAGCTAAAGATTCATCTCCTTTTTATATCTAACAAATACAATTATAATTGTAAGTATTTATCAAAGATTGTATTAATCAACAAAATTAGACTATACTGGTTTAAATAAAAAAAAAGCTGTATATAACTAAACAATACTGTATTACTGAAGTGTATTGCAAGCTGTGGTGCATGACTGGCAATATCTCTTTAGTTTTTATGAACTTTATAGAATTGCACTATACTTGAAAAAGGAGGAGGAGGATATGAAATCGGTCATTGGTTATAATCATTGTTCTTGGACATTAGATATAACAATGATAATACTGGCTGTGAGGTAGATAGATAGATAACTATCATTTTTATGTTGTATTTTATAATTTATTTCAATATTTGCTAGAAGATGTAATTATCACCTAAATTACCAAAACCAGTTTCTTAATCTAAAGTGATATAATAATAATAAATATCTGCTTAGCCCAATCAATCATCTAATAAATAAACTACAGTGATTATCAGGATAATCGGATCATGCAATAGTACAATAACTACTCTTGTATTTCTTAATTAATTACTTCTCTACCTATCTACAGTACTACATGATAATGTGGATAGCTATTCCCCAGTTCCAATAAATGTGGTCATGGGATACAGCCATTTAGACGAGAAGTAGTCTGTCTACATCTGTCCAGCTTGCAACATACTGTACACCAATAGCCTAAACCAGACCCCAATGTACAACAGATAACGTAGAGTATCTCAGCATGATTTTACACTGACCATGCTCAGAAAGGGGGTGCATGCATTTTACATTAGATCCAGGTCCAAATGCAAGTCACTGCCCTGTTCTAAAGGGCGATTATTGGGAAGGAAATGCTCTCGATCCAGACCTGAATGATAATAGTATATAAAGAGTTGTAGATGGGAAAAACAAAGGGACTGTTTCAGAGTTTGGGAGTAAGGGTAAACAGGTGCAAGTGTACAGCTCAGCTAAACCATTTAGCAAAATAAGGGGTGCTCTTTAATCTTATCTTATATCTTTAACATGCAGGGAAAATACATTACTTTTGCACACAGAATTAAAATACTGCATAGCTTTATGTGTAATCTATGAAACAGAGCTAAGCTAAGAAATTTCACCTCTTAAATATAATTTTGCTTTCACAATTTAAATTTGCCTCCCCTTGAAGGTCAACATGGTATTGCTCAGGTCTACACTTACACCTAAAAAAGGTGTAAGTGATCTCTGAATCAGCCCCAATGTATCTGGCTCCTGCTTTTGATGTCCAGGTTTTGAGTTTGGATGTGCTACACCCTATATGCACTTCATGTTGCGTTCAGTTCTGGATCTGGCCCCAGGTGGCTAGATCTGTAATTGTTTGGCCACTTTGACTAAGCAGCCAGGTTTGTTTCCTAACAGTCAAGAAAGGTGACAAGTGCAGAGCCTTGACAACACAATAAGTCATCGTGGCACAACATCGACTATGCAAAGTACTAATGCAGGAAGCCAAAACACACTATGGTACTGTTGTGCCTATCTTTTGCTAATAACCTTAAATATAGATTATAGGTTAAATGTAAAAAAAGTAAAAAAAAAAACAATAAACAAAACAAAATAAGTAAATACCAAACAAGGCTTGGGTGCAATTATGAAGTTTGTCATAAGTACGAGACCTGACATTTTAGACATTGCTTATTCTCAATGTGCTAAGAGGATATGTCTGCACATCACACATATACCAATGTTATTGCCACAATTAACCATGCCATATTGAACTGTGGAATGCATGACCTAGAAAATATTGCATTTCTTGCTAATAATTGTAAATGACAAGCTGCAGCTAAATAATGTCTCCAAAATACATAATTGAATGATGTTAGAAGCCTTTGGATTACTGTATTTTTTGTCAGAAGCCCCTTCCAAATAGACAAAAAATAAGCGATAAATATGTCTTGCTAGTGACTTCATAGCATTTAAACCAATAATATTATGTTGTATATACATACTGATGAATAAAAAAATGTGGATGGCTATACGTGGGTAGATAGATAGATAGATAGATAGATAGATAGATAGATAGATAGATAGATAGATAGATAGAAAAAAATTCTAAAAATATAAATGACTTAAATTTGTGCTATGGATTGTTTAATGATAATAAACTTAAATTAAATAATGGACAGACAGTACAATATATTAAATTGAAGATAAGTTAAATAAATAAATAAGTAATAATGCAAATGAAACACATTCATTGTATCTTTATTACTGTAGCATTACAAACCTGAAAGGGAACTTTATTTAAGATCATTAAATATATTTATTATACCATGTATTTATCAATTATTTGATAGTCTTTTTATTTTTACAAATATTTGCTAGCTTTGTGGTTAAAATATATGTGAGCTATGCTTTTTACTCTAGGTATATGTAATGCAAGCATTTCTTGTCTGAAAATATAGGGGATTGTTTATACAGTGTTATGCAGCATAAATTAGCTCCTCTATATGCCCTACAGCATATTTATTTTAATGAGTCATCAATTATCTTTATGAGCTGGAAAGTGTCTTTTCAGATTAAAACAGGCTCAACTCTGAAAAATTAGGAAAAAAGATTAGGGTGGGGAAAATGTGACAAATGAAAGTGGGTTATATAATATTAAAATGATGAGTGCACACATGTCATATACCTAAACTCAGAAAAAGTATGTATGCAACTGAACAGTACACATGAAATATGCTGTAACTGAAGTAAATACATTACTAGTAAGATTACTAAAGCATGAAAATTGTTAATTTCAGTATAATATAATTTTCTGCAACAAACTGACAGAACGATCTCAAAATATGTGCATTTCACTTGATTAAATATAAGTGGGGCACTTTTTTCAGCCTTCATTTCTATTTATGTATTTTATTATGTGTTGCTGCACTTTCCACTTAACAATATATAAATCAGAATATATTTGTGGTGTTACACAATGCTGTGCATGTGCCATTGTTTATAATACTGCATTTTATTTAGAATTTCAATGCTCACATATGCTGCTGTTGAATTCCTTGCATATAACTGTATTGTACCAACTGAACAGAACTGTTTTGTAACAACTGAAAACACATTAGACAATATGCAGAATTCCAGAAATGTGGATCACTTACATTTAACCATAGTCTTATTTCTTATAGACCCCAAAACATATTTTCATTAAGTCACCCGATGACTGCAATAATATTAACTGCACCTTTTGATCCCCAGGTAGAAATGTGCAAAAAATACAACTGTGATCTGCTGAACAATGAATTAGACTTTCTTATAGTACCTGATTCAGAGTTTTTGCACAGTTGAAGCATATGCAATTTATAGAAAACGATCTGGATTTAGCGTTTGAGAGTAAGGGTAAATCAGGTGCAAGTGTACAGCTCGGCTATACCATTTTGCAAAGTAAGGGGGGGATAATTAATCTTAAATCTTTTACATGCAGGGAAAATACATTACTTTTGCACAATGAGCTCAAATACTGCATAGCTTTATGTTTAAACTATGAAACAGAGTTGAGCTAAGAAATTTCACCTCTTAAATATAATTTTGCTTTCACAATTTAAATTTGCCTCCCCTTGCAGTTCAACATGGTATTGCTCAGGTCTACACTTGCACCTAAAAAAAGGTATAAGTGCAACTCTGAATCAGCCCCAACATGGGAGCCTTATCCAGAGGTCCAAAAGCAGTAACCCTGATAGGTAGTAGTAGAAATTAACATGCTTTTGAAACATATAAACTTATATGTATAGGCAAAAAAGCAAAGCTATAATGCAGGAACGTATAAAGGTTATTATGTTTCAAAATATCTTTTTATAAAATTAATTAACATTTGTGTCATTTATGTTATTTAATGATAACAAAGATTTTTTTAAATAAAGATTTTAAACACAAATCAAAATGATTACCATTTTCTATTTCTGTTTTTAACCCTTAAAAATATGTATTAATATAAAAAATGCTTGAGCAATATGTGTCAATGCACTGTTATTGCATAGAAATAAGTGGTGTTGTAACAATAAATTTCCTTCAGTCACTTACACTGGAAGCCCAGGGAAACAGGGCTGCAGCAGCACAAAACTGCCCCCTTTTTCTCATTCTAATCTGGTGGAATACCCCATTCCTTTAGCACAGAGCACACGAAAGCTACCACAGGCAGATCAGCCTTTTGTGCTCACTCCCATTGTGCACAGACGCAATGCTAACATTCGCTGCACGTACACGTAAAAATAGGTGTAAGTGCAGCAATGTATTAGCTCCATAATGATCGTATTGCAGCATTGCAAACATATGAACAATTAAATCAACATGATGTATGCTACAATTGCTAATATTGGACAAATATTATGCTGTATTTTCTTTTACATATAAAATGGTTTAATACCACATCTAGCACTTTTTAATAATACTTCTACAATTTCAGTTGAATAACAAAATCAGGAGAGCAGCTTTACAAGGAAAACAGGATTAAATACAATGAGAGCAAATCATATAGAGAGTTTTAATCATAATTTAGTACTATTTTAGTTTATTTCATAGAAAACAACCAAACTTTTACATGTAATGTTGGTATTCATTTAAAATTAAATAATAATTATAGTCTGTATAGTGTAGTATATGCAGTGAATTTTATGTTTTTTTAATCTTTAATTAGACAGATCAATAATTATTAGGTATATAGGGCGTATTTTTTTTATTCATTAATAATTTCCATTCAGGAGGTAGTGCAGGGAAATACGGCTGATGCTGAGCTCACAGCAGCATAAAAAGGCCACTTTGAAATTTTAATATAGTATAATATACAGTATAGTGCACAGAGCACCTTTCAGGAGAGAAATTCATTCATGAGCACTAAACATATTTCACATAGCCTGGAACAAAATGGAATAACAGCAATCTTTTCTATCTCTTTGCAGAGCATGGGTTTAGAACCACTGGTATAGTGTATATATAGTTTACATCTAATTGTAATATAATAAAGCACATAGAAGCAAACACAGAAGGATCTGCAACTGTGCATCCACTTTCTTAGTGGTCACTCGTGTTGTGCATATGCATAGTGCTAATAATTGCTGCACTTACAGCTCTGGATCAGCCCCCATGTTGAACTGTGAGGGAAGGCAAATTTTAAGAAATGAGGACTTCTAGCCCAGCAGTAATTCAAACATTTACATAATGTGAGTTCTATGTGCAGAACAAGCCTTTTTTTCTGCAACCAAGAGTGTTCAAGTTCCTTTCGGTGGCTCAGTGAGTAGCACTTGTGCCTCACACACTAAGGTCATGAGTTCAATTCCTGGACTATGCCTTATCTGTGTGGAGTTTGTATGTTCTGCCTGTGTCTGTGTGGGTTTCCTCCCAACTGACAAAGTTAATTTGCTGCGGACTAAACCCTAGTCTGAGAGTGTGTATGTATGTGTTAGGGGCCTTAGCATGTAGCTCCAATAGGGGCAGGAACTGAAGTGTATGTCAAATGTTCTCTGTAAAGCATTGCTGACAATTTGTGGCACTATATAAATAAGTGTTAATAATAATAATTTGCAACCCTCATATTGCAGCACGATTTTTCTTGTCTACACTTGCACCTCTTTTATCCTCCCCCCAAAAAAAACAACAATTTAAGGCAATTGATTTGACAATGTTTTAGTTTGGTATACAACATATGATTCAGATATATATTTTATTTCCTAAGAAATGTGAATTTCTGAGGTCAATGGTTCATATTGTTTAGAAAAATATATGGATGTGAGAGGTTCGAATGACCACACAACAAACAATGAACCTAGAGGAGAGTTTCTAAGTTCTCAGTGGCTGAATTCAGAGTTTCTGCACAAGCGGATCTGTACCTCAGATCCAGAGTTGCATGATTCCGCAGAAATCTATACAGACGGAGCCCTATGTGCAGAGGCTGCGGGTTATATTGGCACAGCCTCTGCCAGTGTCCTATCTTTTGAATCAGGTTTTTTCTTTTTAATGTAAAAACCCCGGTAATAATGATTTATACATAACATATAGCAATGCTATATCATAGTAGCATAATAAATATGGTAATTTCCCCATTGACCGGAGCCTATGACTTACACCATCCCCTGACATAGTGTAAGATTTTTCATGGAAGCGCAGGCAGCTTACACAGATACTGTACCTATCCCAAAGAATACACACCCCATTTCTCATTTAAATATCGTAGGACGCCCTGTTCCTCTAACCCATAGTGCACAGATGCGGATGTGTGTATGTCTGCTTAGAATCAGTATTACAGTGAATAAGTACACATTTACAACATGGAAACCCATACACTATAAAGCTAAGTATGTGGATGGTGTTTGCCATTAAGACTGCATTGTGTTATATGATATTTCTTACTTTCCTACTTAAATGAAATATAGTTTTAAATAAAGACAAATATATTTTTTATAAGAAAAAAAGTAAATTTAAAAATTGTACAATCTATTAAAATATCCGTATGACAATGCCATACTACTTGCAAAAATCAAATGAGATATTTGAAAATGAAGCGAATGCTGCGTGCGTAAAACTGGCTTTGGGAATGCACTGCGCATGAACGCAGCAGTTGTTACTTATCGTAATTCTGATCATACGTAACTTGTATGTAACTCCATACGACAGGGTGTGACATCCCTAGACAAGCCGAATATACGTATTGTGGGCAGAGGGAGGCATTTAAATTGTACAGTATGGGATGGGTTACGCCCTTACGTATGACAAGGCATTACGTTTGCACAGAGATATGAAAGGAAAAGTTAAGGCAGGGTTCTGAACACATAAGTCAGCTAAGTTACGTACGTGCGAGGACAGTGCCCGGGGGAGTGCGTTATCCTTAATAGTGCGTAACTTAGGCATGTATACGTACAGAAAACAACCTTAAGTCTGGATCATTGGGCCTGATCCAGACCTACGCCGATGCGAAGCTCTCTTACAAACAGGTACCATGCCAAACATATAGCTGTCAGTAAGGTACCAACTGATATGGTGTTGGCCGTATCATTGTCAAGTTTGCAATTGTCATTGTAGCGACCAAAACCGCTTCCATTTGCTTCTACGGTTTATCACACAAACCTTCCGCCAATGGAGACAAAAACTGCCTGATTTATGCTGTACATTTCAGTGCTTAGGGCTGGCTTACATAATTCCATTTAATACATTGTCAACTATTTACGTGAATTTTTCCTTCAATGGTGTTTTAACTGTGAATAGTTTGGTTCTTACAAGGTGATTTCTAGGTAAGCATGCACACGGGCACATTTATCATGATCTAGACTAGTTTAGGGGTTATAAAGAATGAGTTCAGAATTAGTCTAGTTTGTACTTTGTCCAAAAATGTCTAAAGCTCACAGGCAGTGAGTCTGCTTTCTGAAATGTATTGTTTACATGTTACACAATCCCTTGCTGGGATATCTACACACAATCCATGCTCAGAGAGTGTTTGCCAGTAAGCATTTTTTCCCTTTAAATGTGCTTCATCCAAAAAAGTCATACAGTTGCCAACCTGGCTAATAAAATGCTCCAGTGATTTTATCAAGCACATATGATTTCTGTCAATCTACACTGGGGAACTGAGGTCACTTAATCAAAATACACTGGATAGTCTGCTAAAGTACACCCTATGCACTAATATAAATAGTAATAAACAAGCTCGTTATCATCTTTTCTTAGTCTAGCTCACAGTATTATTTTCTTATAGATTATTTGCTATATTTCAGTGTTTAAACTAAAACTAATTGAAGATACTGAGGCTGACAGTGTATGAGAGTAGAAACAGGGGCAAAAGTGCAACTAGACAAACCAATCTGCAATATGAGGGGGGGAATTTATACAGCAAAAATGCTTAGCTTTTTATTACTGTACAACAATACAGGGCTTGAAGTGAGGGAGCATACAGGGGTATGGCATACCGTCACCTCTCCCACTGAATTAATTGTAAAGCTATAAATGTCCATTCACTTCTATTATTTCTGCAACAATATAAACCAGTTTTAAATTTCAATCATTATTTTGAGCAGAGTTATAAAATGCCATATCTTAAGTCTGTTTTCAAAGTTTCTAGTTGCATCTCCCTGCACATTAAAATGGATTTGCCAAGGTGTTACTCCAGTTTTTTCTTCTTCTGATAATCTTAAACTCTGATTCCGCCACACTTAATAATGACTCAATAAGAAAATTCATTTCAATCTTAAAAATTAAATATATTTTTTATTCTTTTATTTTTTTTTATAAGATTGGTGGAAAAGAACTTGAAGTGAGGGAGTATACAGGGGTATGGCATACCGTCACTTCTCCCACTGAATTAATTGAAAAGCTATAAATGTCCATTCACTTCTATTGCAACAATATAAACCAGTTTTAAATTTCAATCATTATTTTGAGCAGAGTAATAAAATGCTTATCTTAATTCTGTTTTCACAGTTCCTAGTTGCCTCTCCTTGCACTTTAAAATGGGTTTGCCAAGGTGTTACTCCAGTTTTTTCTTCTTCTGATAATCTTAAACTCTGATTCCGCCACGCTTTATAAGACTTAATAAGAAAATTCATTTCAATCTTAAAAATTAATTATATTTTTTATTCTTTTTTTTTATTTTATTTTTATAAGATTAGTGGATAAGTATATTTTTTATTCTTTTATTTTTTTTTATAAGATTGGTGGAAAAGAAGGTAACATGAATAAATTCAATATTTACATAATTTGACACAATTAAATCATGATGTATGTATTCCTGCAATAAATAATATGTAGTCCTCTTATCTCTAGTGACTATTTTGCTCACATCCTTCAACACCAAAACATGATATTTGATAAACTGTATATGTTGGGCCTTACTCCACCATGTTGCAACGTGAGGGGTGAAAATTAATTACAGTATATTGTTTGAAAGCAGGAATAAAATGGTTTTATCACATAAACAGTGAACAGCTTTTAACTATAGTTAAGTTCTGGATTTACCTCTGAACTCTTTGGGCAAGATTTACTAAGCTGCGGGTTTGAAAAAGTGGAGATGTTGCCCATAGTAACCAATAAGATTATAGCTGACATTCTCTAGTATGTAATAAGAATGTGAGAGCTAGAATCTGATTGGTTGCTATAGGCAACATCCATATTTTTCCAAACCCGCAGCTTAGTAAATCAGGCCTTTTGTCTTCTCTGCATTGATTTTGGTTTGGTTAAAATTTGCTATTTATTGTTCTTTTTTTTTTTTTTTGCTGTTGCTAACAACTCCAGATCAGCGTCACTGTGATATATAAACTGTGTTATAAATCTCTCATGTATTAATATTCCTCTTTATCACCATTTATAGATAAATGAAAATGGTATAACTACTAAGTGTAAATAACATAACAATACCCAAATTAACACATACATAATCTGACCAAGTTATACAGATATATATTGGCACAGGGGTATTAAATATATTTAGAATAAGCGCTGGGAAAGCATCACAGAAATAATAATACAACACAATAGCAGATACAAATCAATTTTCACTCCAGTCCCTGATGTGTTCCTAAAGTTAATGAATGAATGAAATGCATTGGAAAATCATGCAGTGTGGTCTTGGTATCATAAGACCCTCAGTTAGGCTCTTTTATTCTATTTTTATTGTACGCATATACATTGTATTTTTAAATAAATTGTTATTTATCATACAGTATTGTACTAGATGGTATTTCTCTTTTGCATTTGAGTGTTACCTACTGGGTGGTGAATTTACTCCTGACCGTCCTCAATATGAAAGAAACCTTGTTCTAAGCATCCGCTTTTATGATCTCAGGTACGCACACGCCTTTTGGGGTGAAATCAATACATAGGTGTTAGTCACTTGATTGAAATATACTGCACTATTAGGCGCCTCGGGTTTCTTCTTCTATTTTTTCAGCACTTTATCCATGGGAACCAACGGACACTCATACCCAATGACGGTAGCCCCTGAACAATCAGGAACTTAGAGCACAGACTAATGAGACTTCCATATTCATTCTAATTTTACTTCTATACAACTGTTCTCCTTTCACATATCTGCACTATATCTATTATTTGTAATTTGGTTTTTGGGTACAAGCGCCAGTTTAGTAGGTCTGTTCCCCTCTTACAAATCAATTTTTATTTATATCATGATCTTCCTAACTAATTATTAAAAGACTTGTCAAAATGATGGGAAAAATAAGGGTAATATTACAATTGCTTCCTTTTCGTGGTTTTGGTGGCAGTACGCTCTCCTGCGACACACGCACCATCTGCGAACGCCCCTCTCATGCCACTGGCCAGCGTACACCCAGGACATTGGCCCATCCCTGTCGCTTCTTTATAAAGGAAGGAGCAGTATTAGCCTTTAATATAATAGATTGCATGTGTGGGGTAAATTGTATACTTCCTTATCAGAACACAAAAATAAGCTTATTAAATGACAAAATAACTTCTGCTTTTCATGTTTGGCTTGGGTATTTATGGCAAATAGGGTGCCTATTACTAATGAAATAAGCATGATTGAGTATATGAAAGAAATAATCCCCATGCATGCCACTGATTCCAAACATATGTTACACGCACTGACTCCAAGTCATTAGTTGAAGTAAGAATTGTTAATGTAACACGGTACAGAGACAAAGTGAACGGTCATCTTAATCTGCTATTTCTGTAAAGCAGTGACAATAGCCAAAAAGGAAAACACAATATTTCGTTCTTATATTATGTATCAAGAGCGTCAGATGTGTATATGTGAATACCCCCTAATTAATGATATAAATTAACATCTCTAGACAATCAATTAAGAAGTCGGCCCCCAACCTCTGAGCCCTCTCTCCTGTGCCATGAAAACCAGGGTTATGAAACCTTAATCCTGTTATCTACAGCCTTCTCCATCAGCAAAGCCTCCAGATTAACACAGCAGACATTATCGAATTTACAACCAGCCGCTCGGACATCTGCCCTACTTTCAAGCAGTTAATGGAAAGGGGACTAATCTGGTTAAGAGCTATAGGACTAGTTCATACATCTTGGCACAGGAAACATTTAAAGCTGTCATGTCTCTCATAGAGAAGCAGCACTGAATGAAACTGTCATGTCCAACTTGCAATTTCTTGAGGGTAACCAGCGTGTCCAAAATAAAGAGACTAATGAGGAGTAAGGCACTCGTGAGAGTCATGACACAGAGACAGGCTGTTATGACTACACAAAAATAGTTGTTCTGAGAACGAATATTAGAGATTGTTTGCTTGTATCACTTCTCACATTGCTATTTGTTTCAATGGATAATTTATTACTTTTTACACCAAAGCCATAAAAGCCTTATTAACAAATCACGTTGAGATAAAATGAGAGGAAACTTAGATGATATATTTATTATGGGAGTATATAGTTAAACTACAAAAATTAAACAAATTGGTAGTTTTATTTTGTTAAATAACGGTCAAGCACACATTCCTACAGTAATTGGATGAGGTTTTTTCTTGAAATAAGTAATAAGCCGTAAGAAAGAACAACAGCAAGAATTGAGTGACCATTTACAGTCATTGATCTGCTTGCTGAATGACCAAACTAACCTAATAAAAATAAATGAACCAACAAAAAAATGTTCTATTTAAAAAGCAACATGCTTCCACAGATTAAACTATTAAACTAGACGGTCTGCACCAAGAATTATCAACATTTACATACCTTTAGTGAAGTGTTAGCAAGGATAAATGCTACGGCAATGGTCTCCTATACCTATGGAGTCTTATCCATCATCACACTGGATGGGCCTCATGGCTCTTATCTGCCATCACTTTCTATGCTAATCTGGACAATTTAAGCTGGCCATACACTGGGGCGATTATCGGTCCCAGCAGGGGGTGGGCCAATAAACGGGACGATTTCCCATTAGGGAAAAGTCCCGTTATCTGCACTATACACCTCCCCTGCTGGGACCGATAAACCTAGCAGAAAAGGGGGGGGCAGGGCTAGTACTATGCAGCAGAGGTATCAGTAATACAGATAAGAATCAGCCGAAGCCACGCTTCACACAGTGCGGTTTCGGCTGATCCGTCTGTACTACTCCTTGCAACAGCCACTGCTGTATATCTATGTACTATGCTGTTCTGACAGCTTTAAAGTATACCTTCAAAGCTGTCAGAGCAGCATAGTACATAGTTATACAGCAGCTTTGAAGAATAGGGTGCCATTCAGCTTGCTGATTGGCTCCCTTAAAATTTTGAGAGCTTGCTCCCAATTTAAATCAAACATGCCGAAAGATCAAATAATTGCACCAGAAACGCACTGGTTTATTTGGTGTTTCAAAAATTGATCTTGGCCATACCCTAGAGTGATTATTTGCCCGATCACCCGATAATTGGGCCAATAATCGCTCTAGTGTATGGCCAGCTTAAGACATGTCCTATAGCTGGTGCAAATGTTTGCTTTGTGTACTCCTCTGTGCTGAGCATGTGCAGTACATCGGTTTGCAGAGATACGTTGTGTTATCTGCCATATGTCCCGCTCTGGATCAGACCCAAAGTGCCTTAAAAATATATGGATAGACAGATTTACTTAATTACTTAAGCTTTAATGTCATAAAGTCTAAATCTTTTCGGAAAATACAAATATTCTTATCCTTCGCATCCTATTATGGGTACAAATAAGAATATTTGAAAATGATTTGGTGATATAGCGACACCAGATCTGGTATCTACTCCTGCGCTTTCTATCAGGTATACTTGCTTGGGCACAGCCTTGCTGTACATTGACTACGTGTCTCCTTCTGTTCCCTCCCACAACATGCCCTTCAGACTGCAAGCAGCCGCAGCTCAAGATGCATTAGGTTCTAGTGGGACATAATTGTGTGCGCTTAGTTTCTGAACATGTGCAGTAGAAAAATCCCATCAATTACCTCTGGATTGGCCCCACAATGTCCAAGCTCTAAAGGCACTGGGACCCACCCAAAGGTGAGTATATGCCAGCTAACATGACGTTTCTCAACGGGATTTGAAACTGTGTACACTCAGAGCACGCCACGCAGTCATGACTCGAGCGTTTGCAACTTGTGCTCTAAGGGGCGTGTTGAGGGAAGGAAGGTAAGCAATCAATGTACAGTAAGGGCGTGTCCAAGCAAGACAGTAAGAAACATTTGCACCAGTCACAGGTTATGTCTAAGTCAAGGGGACTCACCTTCTGTGACCTACAGTATTTCAGATCCTTCCATTAGGGTGTGACACTTCAATCACTTTACAAAGGGTCATTTTAACCAATGTAACAAACTGAATTATACACAACTATTACACATCTATACTTGGTTATGGCACAAATAAACGCTGCTATGCAAAAGGCAATTGCAAAGAATCCAGGGAATAGTGTGAGCAGAAGAATGTGTGACACTGCTAAGCCTAATAAAATGTGCCATAAGCATTGTAATACATTAGTGCATATGCATGTGCTCTCATAAGATGATATAATTCATATTGCCTGCATTATATGGCACTTGGAATAGTAGCTACTATTAATGTGATATCTGTGGACACTCAGAGTCCCTGAGAAACTCAAATAGTTTTATATAAAAGCACTTTCTGGTGTCTGGTCTATTTTCAATCAGCCTTAAGAAAAATTCCCCAACTTTCCACTAATTGAAAATAACCTCTGTTAGGAAAACACAAGATGATGGCATTTAAGATTTTTACAGGACAATATGAAAAATGTGTGATACGTTGCTGGAATTGAGGAATAGGAAGTGGAATATATCACAAATGATGCATGAGTATTTAGGCAATGAATAGTTCATTGGAGTAATATAACCTGAAGGTGAATGTGACCTCCAATGTAGAATGGCTCTGTGGAGACTTTAATCATGACAGGCGTATTGAATTACTTTCGTACTTTCTCATACTCTGTTCTATCTGAATCGCATTTTACATAAGCAAAAGTTCCTGGTAATGAATCATTTATAAATTACCTTGTTAGTGCATAAAAAACAAAACACTGCTTTGAAAACAATACCAACTCCTGCTGCGAACTCCAGCATGTTTGATGGAAACCCATCAAAAGAGTTCATGGCTTAATGGAGGCTGTTTACGTGGGGACTTCGATCTGTACCTGCTGTCCCCTGTCACTCCCTGGAAACTTGGCGGCAGATGTTGTTGCGTTAAGTTGCCTCTGAAGTGGCTTTCTGTCCTAGTCTCCTCACCACAACAGAGTCAAACTATATTAGATCTCTTTATTTGTGCCTCTGGCAAGTTTGGGAGTGCAGCTGTGTCCACCTCCTTTTTACCTTTGGTGTTTAAGCCCCCCAGGCGGCAAGTGTGAGACCAAAACTGTTCTGCCACTCTTAACTACATCTGCTGACAATCCAGAAGCCTCGCTGCAGGCTGGTGAAGACCCACGCCTCTGCTCTGAACAGATGTCTCAGACAACCTGCTAGCTCGCACCTGTATCAGCTTCCATAACCTTGTAGTTTGCCAGCTGAAAAATGTATGACTCCCAGGAATTCTAACCACAATCAAAGCCCTTTCTCCTGATTTCTGACTCAACTGCGTGCGGCCATTTCAAATATTGGGCCACACTTGAAACTAGCAGAGGGAGAGAGGAATAGAATGGATGGGTGATGGAATTGTTTCCTTTGATATACCACAGTTAAGCTTTAATTAGTACAGGAGTTTATGGATGATTGGTTTAAATAAATAATGCTTTGCCTATTGTACAGTGTTATACATTACTTATACATTTATTTAGTCTGACAGCATTTCTAACAGCTGTGTAAAAATAACATAAAGTAGAAACTGCAGCAACTTGGCTCTTTTTCATCATCCAATAAATTAATCATAAGTGGTCTTTTTTTAAGTACTAAACATTCTGTCAGAAAAGCAGAAGCTGATTTCTGTTATCACACAAGTGACACAAGTAATGATTTCATTTTTTTTTAAAGTTTCACCCATCAGTATTAAACCTAACAATGTCTAAAGGCATTTGAAATTTTGCCAGAATACTACTCCACACCCTCTGCCAACTCATGATGGATCCCACAGCTTCCCTTTCAGTGCTCAGTACCCTGAGTGTGCCACCTAAATCCCTGCTGCTCCTGTGTCTTTTGTATAACAAAGTCTGCAAAGTCTACAAAGAGAATATTGTAGCTAAACAGAAAAAGAAATAGTTCTCAAGTTCTCTGTGTTTTTAATACATATGCCTGGATTTACAGACAAAAAAGAGCGTTGTTGATTTTGTAATGCCTGACAGCTATACACTTTAATACATGTACCATATAGGGCTAAAATGAAATACATATAATTATACACTGTATGCAGCATATCACAAATCTGACCCTCTAGCAGTTAACATGCATTGTTAAACTATAACATATGCTAATTTAGACACTCAGGATTATAGCATGTGAGCAACCTAATTTAATATTAATAATATTGTATTATATAATCACTAGGGACCTGATTCACACTTAAGAACGTGATAGGTTCCTAAATATACGCAACTAATAGCAAGGCAACTTCCTCGGCACGCCCCCGGTTTTCAGGTTCTTTTGTGACTTACGAGTGCCATAGGGCTTCCTTAACTGTAGGTTTGCATTAGGGCGTGTAGGGCGTCTAGTTAGGAACGTGACTGCATAACCGCGCCTTCATTTGGTCATTTAAATGCCTCTCTCCACCCAAATCTGCGTATCTGCCGAGTTCATTATGCATGGAATGCCCATTTCTGCGTATGTTACTACGAACCTAGAGATTTTAAGTTCGTAGTGTATAAGCATGGAATTTGCAAACTTAAGTCCAACGCAAATAGCGTATAAAAGTTACTACGCATGTGCAGTGCATCCGTTCTTAAATATACGCACCTAAAATCATAAGAATTCTTAAGTGTGAATCAGGTCCTAGATTTATATCCTTATAAGTATAAGAATATATTCAGTATTTTAGACTGACATATCACCGATGTTACTCTTTTTTTGCTTCCTATATCTTCAGTGGTGCTGCATATTGTTATTGGAGTGTGGATTGCTGGTATGATGGTCTTTATTTTGAAAGACCATTGTGCTACAGCGGAATAGTCTGCATTTTAGAGAGTGTTGGAGATGCGACTCCTGGAGTCAGGAAGACATGTTCGCCGAAAGGTTAATGTTTAACCTAACCCTACCCTTAACCCTTTCCTGACCCTAATCTTCCCTTTCCTGCAGCCTAACCCTAACCTTCCCCTTCTTCAGCCCTAACTCTAATACATGCCCCCGCAGCCTAACCTTAACCCTCCATCCCCCGCAGCCTAACCCTAACCTTCCCCTTCTTCAGCCCTAACTCTAATACATGCCCCCGCAGCCTAAACCTAACCCTCCATCCCTCGCAGCCTAACCCTAACCTTCGTCTTAAGCCGTAACCCTAACCTACCTGTCACATCCGCTGCAACCTAACCCTAATCTACCTGCCTCAACCGCCGTTCCAGTTCATAATAGCAATTTTCTACCTTTAGGGCTGTTCAAACAGTAATACAGCTGTCATTCAGCTGGCGGCTGTATCATGTCTGAAAAACAGTCGCCTCAGATCGATGACAAAATCCCTGGAAGGAAAAAGTTGAGATTTTGCTCATAGCAACCAATCAGAAGCTAGCTCTCATTTTCCTATTACATACTAGAGAATGCATGCTCGAATCTCCATTTTTCCTTTTCTGCAGTTTAGTAAGTCTAGCCCTTATTGTGGCAACAAATGGGCAGGCTAAAGCACATATTTGGAACTAACTTAAACTTGTTTATACTTAAAGTATAAATACTATTTACAATTGCACAAATGTGCGTACATATTCAATAAGAAGCCCACAGGGAAGCAGCAAACCAAAATCGCCTGAAATAACAATGTCCAATATATTGGCATTATAAAATAAAAAACAGATGCATTTGCATTAGATTTGCAACCACCATTAAAACAGCTATTGTACATATCCAAACCTAGCCATCACATTAAGGCTATGCCGGTATAACAACAATATTATGGAAAGCATTCCCTCACATCTCAACATAGGGTGGTTCTTAACTCCAGAAGGAGCTCCTGATTGATCCTGTCTAAAAGGAAAGATCTTCCCAGACTAAAACCATGGGGTGGGGGTGGAAGCAGTATGATAAAAATTGGACAGATTTTTTAGGCAATCCACTACACCTAGGGGATGCTGACGTGCGTTTTGCTATAAGCCTGCTTCAAGGTACATTAATTGCAGACACTAAAGAATGACTAGAAGACTCAAACACTCTCCACTTAAATCAAAAAATTAATCACTATTAGTAAATTAAATTATACCATAAGCGCTAGTAACCAGTGGGGATTTTTGCCTAGAAACCCTAAAAAACAATACAGAAATAAAATATACTGTTCAGCGCTTAAATTGCAAAATGATTGAACATGTAACTTATAGACTTAAACAATTTATTGTAACAAATCTAGATATAAAACAATTTGCTTAATTGCAGAGCCTGAGAAGTTATTTAAGACAGGGGGCCAGATTTACTAATCTGCGGGTTTGGAAAGTGGAGATATTGCCCATAGCATTCAATCAGATTTTAGCTGACATTCTCAGGTATGTAAAAAGAAAGTGAGAGCTAGAATCTGATTGGTTGCTATAGGCAACACCTCCACTTTTCCAAACCTGCAGCTTAGTAAATCTGGCCCAGAAACTACCCAGATTTACAACAACGCCGTCCCAGCGTATTAACACTTGCTTACGGCGGCTGAAGTTAGAGTAGCCTTCAGCCGGCGTAAGTGAGTGTTAGTACGTTAGGATAAGGGGGAGTGTCGGGGGGGTGCTGCGATGTTACGCTGAGCGTTAGACCGATCAGTGTAACATCGTAGCTCAGGCCCTATGTCCCGTTATAGGGCTGAATACAGGAGAGGTTGTTACCTGTATATAGGGAGTAACTATATTAGGGTAAAAGCTTGGTAGAGATAAATGGAAGAGCCCCCCTCTCTAAATGGAGTGTATCCATGTTTGGTCATCAGGTAGAGACCATTGTTATATATAGAAATGTTATATGGCTGTAATAAGACATAATGTTATTAATTTTATGAATACATAAAAAATTGTTTTATATGATGAGGAGACTATTATAAGGAGATAAAAGACAAAATGCTCATTAAATAATCATCTTAATACGGATATGTACATGGATGGATAAACTCATAGGAATGACATAAACTCTTTTTTCTCATTGAGTCCCTTAGGTGATAAAGAATTAATTAGGAGAATTAGAGAAGACTGCTGTGTGAACTGGTATGAGATGTCAAGAAATGGTGGGCAATACTGGTTAGGGTTTTAAATTTCTCTTTGTTTAATGGAGCATTCCTAATGCTTCCCAGATGTTCCGCTAGGCGTTTTTTAAGAGGGTTTGGTCATGCCTATGTACAACATTGGACAAGGGCAAAGTGATACAATATGCTACACCTACCGCGGTGCAGTTAGTGTGCATATAGTTCAGCTATTTTGTAAACTGATTCATAAAAAAACAACTACTGTGCTTTATCTCTGTAATCAGTTGCCTAGTTGCCTCCTATTTACTTTTATTGCACTCCTGATTCTGCAGATTTCACACTTTATACAACCTTTGCTGCTGGAAAGCAAAACCCCGGAACCGAGGTTTCTGAGGACTGCTAGCCGGCGAGATGGGAGGCGCTTAGCAACAGCGCAAAAACAAAGACGGCACTGCGAGAGACACGCTTCAGAAGGAAACTAGGAACATCGACATCGCATAAACCAGGAGCAAACAACCCACGCATGGCAGATCACCTTTGTACTACGAACAGTAAGCTGGATATCCTCCAGAACTATTGTAAAAAGGACAATAGTCCTACAAAGACAACGTTAGACTTTAATTATTGTTGAGTGAGCGCCAGAAACATATACTCACTTGTGAGTCCTCTCTTTCGTTACTGCACTTTGAAGAAAGTGGATACCTTCTTCTGTTTCAGGCAGCCCTCATAAGGACATCGATACTAAATAAGGGAAGCGCTCCTGTACTATATCTTTGCATGTATAGTGTGTACATATACCTGTTTAATTAAGCTGAACTACAGTTAGTGTGCATGGCCATATATGTCCTGGAACAATTTATTAGCTTTCATAAACTGTCAGAATTTACAGTGTCCACAAAGAAAGGACCCTTCAATAGAAAGTGACCTTTTATGTTTAACATGACTATGAAGCATTATATCCTTTAACAGTTTATTTAGATATTAGAATTATAAAATAATCTCAAGAGTAATCATAGTTTGACTTAGAGTATGTACTGTATGTATAAATGTATATATGTATGTATGTAAGTGTGGGTGTGTGTGCCATAGCTAGAAATTTTAGCGCCAGGGACAAAAAGAGAAAATAGGGACCCAACACTGAATTAGTAACAAGTTTAACCTTAAAACTTTTGCCACCCCATTTTGCGCCCTTACGCGGCCGCTCCTATCGCCCACCCCAGGTTATGGCCCTGTGTGTACTTAACTGTAAAGTCCCAGTGTGGTAGCTTTCACCAGCCTGTAGTGCCTCTTTATATACAAGCACTTTTGGATTTTTCCCAAGGGAACTGTAGAGCCAACTGTCTTTTTGAAATGCCATTCTCCAGTAACCCTCTAAGAACAAACAGACTATTATTATAATAGATATAATACCTCATCTCCTTGTTGTGGTCGCATCAATGAAACTCGGTCATACTGCCGTCGCAACAGGGCCCACAGTGCATCAAGCCGACCCTTGCAGGAAGAACAAAACAGGATAAGTATATTTTATTGTAGCTTACCTAATAATATTTTCGATTGCTATAGCCACAATCTTGACAATATTTAGCCGGTCAATTAAACAAGTAACAGCTTATTGTTGTGAATAACTGTTTCTGTGTTTTTTTTGTATTAAATTAAGTTTCCTAAAATTGCATACTATGACCTTATATTAAATCTAATTGAATGAAAAAAACTTTTTAAGAAAAAAATGTTTTTCTGTTATCATTAAGCTGAAAATACTACCTAAATATTGCCAATCCCAATATGCCAGTATGTATGGGCAAAAATCATAAAAAGCTATTTGAAAATTAAAAATAGTCCTTATATTATAGTGTAGTCCAGTATAGTTAAGACTTCTTAATTTAGACTGGTTGTACTGATCAGCTGCGTGGCTAGTCATTCATCTCAGTCTGTATCTTGGCATTGACACTAGATTAGGTCTGGAGCTGGCAATAGTGGAAAGCCCTTTATGATAGCTCTCAGGATATGGAATTGTACACAGATGGATCAGGTTTTTAGCGCACAATTTTTCAATTCTGCACATGTGCAGTGTTAATAATCACTGCATTTATAGCACTGAAATAATGTATGTTGTGATTCCTGTTTAGCCCCAATTTACTTGTGTACTACCTCCACCATCAATTATTGTGTTATCTTCACCTTCTCAGGTGTTTGACATTTTTAAATGAAGGATTTGACCTTTTCTGAGGTTTTCACACCTCTTTAAATACTAGTTCACACATTATTTATTATCCTACCTTGATTGGCGTGTACCATTTTGTCTGAGATGCTGGTGAGGTAGGTTTAGACTTATAAGGCTTTGGTTGCATAGGTATCTCCTCTTCATCCGGCATTTTCACAACAGCATTTTTGGCTTTTTCTAACCTTGCCCCCTCTTCAGTAGACCCTTTATCTCCCCAACGCACCTATAACAAAAACATGAACATAGAATCATATATTTTTAGCACTTTCTACACAAGCATTATTTACACAACTTCACTAACAACCAACAACAAAGAACTGGATCATCATATCTGATTCAAACGGAAATGTGGTGATTTGCAGTCTGTCTGCTGTACTTGCAGATCCATGGGATCTCCTCAGTAACCACTCCTCCAGCATGGGCACACTTCCGATACCTACAGCCTGCCATAATGGCAGGAAATGGCAGCAATGTGAAAGTCTGGAATGGTACACATGAAAAAAACATGGCAATACTACAGTATACATTGTAATAAGAGGTCTACTTGCGATTGCAACACTGTTGAAAGGTGTTGGAAATGTCAGGATTGGACATAATGTGTTCCAATGGTGTTGCATGTGTGTGAATGGGAATGAAATCCAAACACTCAGAAACTTTAATACAATCAGAACCAAGGATCCGGTCCAATGATATCACATGGCAATGTGACGGGTGGAAATGAATAAACAATTTTCTGCATGCTGACAAAATATTTAGTTTTTGCCTAAGGCAACAAATATTTAGCTTTGAGCCACATTCACAGATCGGAACGTCAACCGACTTCCGCAAGCTGCTTAGAGAACTCGGGTGATTCTCTAGCAGAGCACCAGATTTACGATACGGGTCTCCAGGTGTACAGGACTTGGTGCCACACATCTGGAGATCCGTCAAACAGGGCGGCCCCATCCCCTCCACCCACCTAAACACTGTATGGTGTGGAGGAGAGGACCATGTCAATTTTACAGTAGGGGCTGGGTTTAAGTGTCCCGTGAGGATTGGCGGTTGTACGGAACACTTAAGGTAGGTCCTTGGCAGCGTATATGCTGCCATAATCGCACTAGAGAGAGGGAAAGACAGGGGAGTTCGCTCCCCTCTTCCGTGCGGACTGTCATACTTTCATGCGTACGTAAAATGCAGGAGGTCTGAATCTGATTCATTAACTTTAAACTGTCATTTTTTAAATTAACTTGAACTTGGAAAAATCAACTGTAATTCTATTGGAACATTTTAAATGACATTCTCTCCCCTCTGCAGTTTAACAGTTTTGCAGAATAACTTCTTTATTGTTGTTACACCCTTCTCTGGATGGGTCCTTCTGAAAAATGGATTGCAATCTCTGCCCTGCATGTATCCGCTTTCACTAACAGATTGAGATTGAAACATCCTGATTCCAGATATATAACATGACCTTGGCAGATCATATATATCCATACATTTCTCTATCTGACACCAGATATTTCAGATGTAAACATAACTATGACTAATTCTAGAAGTATTTCCAAAATACTCCATTAATAAATGGAAAAATAAAACATTTGTGAAAATGGGCTGGATCCAGACTTAAGTGCTTGAAATTAGTTACTACTGGGCTAAGCCATGTTGATTGCAGGGGAGTCATATTTCATCTGTTTCAAACAATAATAGAGTTGAGAGGTGATGTTTCCTGACCCAAGTCTTAACAACAGTTGATAGTAAAGCTGGTCAGTATCTGTGTGCAGTAAGCAATTCAAAAATTTATCCCTGCATGCAAAGAATACAATTAACTTGACTCCCCCTGAAATCAACATGGTGTAGCCCAGGAGTAACTAATTTCAAGCACTTACTTAAGTCTGGATCTAGCCCAATGAAACTCTATTCAATTGCATGTTCTATCAGTCAAAACAATTTGGTTACTTTAATAACACAATCAAAGAGTGTTGTAATGCATTGGGTGTCAGAATAGTTTAATATAATCAAAGTAAAAAAAATTACTTTTCAGTTGATCAGCACGTTTTACTTGTACTATTCAAGAAATAAAGGGACACATAATGGTTCCAATAAACATTTCATTATATAAATAGAAACTTCACAGCTAGGCATGCCCACTCTTTTATTACGCAAGAATTAAGTCATGCTAAATAGCTAAAAATTTCAGACTCCCTTTGATTATTTGGATGTTAGTTACACAGTGAGGTCTTTTTAAGTCAGTAATACTACCCTTTCTTACAGTACAATTAATTGTGCCTGACTCTAATTTGTTCCATAACTTTAACACAAAGATCTTCTCAGAATCTGAACAGATAGAGCATATTGTCGCCTCATCTGATGTCCACATCAAGTGGAACAAACAAGAGAGAATTGTTTTATAGCTTCTTTGTGAGGATATGCAGAACTGATGTCACATGTTCCATGGCTTGCTATATTTATGAAGCACTTTTATCATTGCAGTTACAGTTAAAGGAGAAACATGCCAATATTTTGCACATTGATGTCTGTCAATAAAAAGCACTTTCTAAGCTCAAACTTTCATTTGAACAATTTTAAAAAGGAAATTACACTGATAATTAAGCAGAAGTTATAACCTTCCTAAATTCTAACTATGTACCATTCTACAATGTAGTTTAAAAGAAAACAAGGCACCATAGGGCTACAGTTTAATAAACGGTAGGCAGGGGACAGGGTGCACCGTCCAGCATTAGGGTTAAAAAGGGGGTTGGTTGAGGGGATAATGTCAGGGATAGAATAGGTAGGGATTGGTAGTTAGGTAGGTGGGGGGTGGGTTTTAGTAGGGGTATTTATAAGCTGAGCAGGAGGGGCTTAGTGTCTTCTTCTAGACTTTCTCCCACCCGCCTCTAAAAATATTTAGTTTGCTATTGAGTGATATTGTTGTATTTAACCTTTTTTCCTTCAGACGGTGCATGGTGTGGCAGTATCAGTGGGGGGGTCAGCAATTGTTGGGGGTGTTTGGCGCATGGGGGATGTGGTTTGGGGAGCGGGTGGGGGGACCGGTCTGACAACTAAACCTG